>WEIV01001845.1:23070-38137 GCA_013390005.1 Calyptomena viridis
TCTTGGTGTCCAGCTTTCAGATCTCAAATTCAAACTTGATTTTCATGAGTTCTTTTTAAAATGGGGACAATGTTTCATACTTGAATAATCATACATTGTGAACATGAGGTGTTCTTTGGTATAGAGTTGGACTTGATAGTCTTGGAGGTTTTTGTTTTGTTTTGTTTCTTCCCCAATGATTCTATATTACATATCATGCACATCAGAAAATATGTCTCAATATTCACNTCTCTGTTCATGTTTTTCTCCTGAGTGTGGAAGTTTCCCACTAGATACAATTCATATTTTCTTTTCATTTGAATCATTAAATTTCCATTGCAGTTAGCCTTTTTGCCCTGTTTTTATTGCATGTGCTCATAAATTGCACAGAATATAACATTCTTGAAATCTTGTAATGTCTCCTATTTCACTTTGTTGAATGAAACTGAATATTTTCAAATGTTGAGTTTCATCTGAATTCGCAACTCACACTGTCAGCTTCCCTCCCAGACCTTCCTTTGTTTACTGGTGCTTTATGGAGATTTCTTTCCATGTCCAAACCAATGGATCTGCATGAGGTAGAGAAAGTCTCCAGAACTTCTGGCCTCAGTTATATATGTGTTAAAAATACTGACTGTTCCTAAACAAAATTGTTTTAGCAAATTCTTCTGTGTCACAACTTCCAGGCAGAGAAACGAAGCCAGTTCTTCCTAAATCTTTATTGAGTTTGTTCCTTGGTATTCAAGTTATACTAAATAATAACTGGTGGCCTATCATCTGATTTCTCCAGAGCTATGGTAGATACTCCAATATATTCTCATCATTATTAACATTTATCAAGTTATGATTAATTTCTACATGCATACAAGTCTCAAAATTTTCAGAGTACTATCAAAGAACTTCACATTTATATGTATATATAAACACTTATGTGGTAAAAGAAATGCTTAAAATAAGTTACAACATTCAGGTGATTTAAAATGCTTGAAATTCCTGGAAAGAGTGTGATCAGAACTGTGGAAATAAGACCGATAAAGAGAAATAACACACAGGATTGCTTGTGAGCAGTGGCTCATTTTGGATTCTTAACTCCAGCCTCTGAGCTTGATTTATACACAAGTTTTTCTTACCTTGGCTGTTGTGACTTTCCTTTCTCAAACAGTCTGAACCATCTGATCTACTCATAGATGAACCACTGCAATTAACTGTGCTGTAGATGGAGGCAAAATGGTAATTCACCCAGGTTTATCATTGCAAAAACATCTGAAAGCCTCAAAGGATGGTCTTCAGATTCAGTTCATAGCATTTGGGTTCACTAGATATCGAAAAGGGGTTTTTGTCCTGTAAAATTGGTCTAGTGTCCAAGGAGGGACTTCACTTGTTCATACCCTCATTTTTGTGATAAATAAACTATTGCACAGAAAGGTAATAAATGCTGGAGAGGAGAGAAGTTGCCCCAGTGGAAGAAAGTCCATCAGTTTTCTTGCACTGTGCTGGGCCATACCTTTAATACTGTGTTAGTTGAGCTGCCTCCATAGAACAGAGAAAGGGGTTTAATAGCTGTCAGTGTATCAAAAGGAATTCTCTGCATATCAGTATTTCATTTCCATGTCCAGAATTCAGAAATGTGAGGGTTTATAGTGACACATCTGCATTTGCAAAGTATCTTACTTGGTTTGTAATGGTTTGAGGCAGCGCAATAGAAAACCTTCAATATGAGAATACTACAGTGCTTCAAAAGTAATGTACTGATAGCTTGGGTTTCTTCTATTATTCAGTATCACAAGTCTGTTCAAAAGAACCAAACCTAACCTTAGTATTGGGTAATTTTGTGTTGGCAGTGTTTGCAGCCAAATAGTTCTCTGTAGATAATGAAAAAAGAAATGAAACTTCAAGCAGCATGTTGATATGTTCCCTCTTTGGAAATTCTCAGGTTACTTCTAACACTTTAGGAAATGAAAAGGCAGAAAAAGATACTTCCCATCATGTGCTATTTCTAATTGGTTCCTATACTGGAGAGTTACTTTCTGAGCCATGATGGTTTGATATGGATGAAGAGCACTAAATATCTGTCTGGTATTTGAAACACCGTAGACTAAAAAAATTACATATTACATTGCAAAGGGACCAATTTTAATGACCCTCTTGGACTTTTTCTATGTTTTCCCAAAACTACTGTAGTCAGAAGCAGAATAAAATCCATTAAAACATGCAATTTAGGGATGTAAGGTAATAGCATACTGTGATGCTTCACTTTGTTAAATGACTCCTGCAAAGTAGCAAATGTCAAACAAGAATGCCAGGTCAAGATGCAAAATAACAAAAATAGATACAGCATGAGAGAGTAGCACTTCAGTAGGTGCTCTTGGGACAGAGTACCTCAGCTCTCACTGCTGCTTTTGGCAGTGCAGCTCTTGAATGGAGCAGGACATGTGCTTTACTCAGGAAGCTTTTAAAATCTAAGATGAGGAGGATTTGGTTGTTTTTCCTCATCTAGGAATGAAATACGAATGAAGATTCTGAGAGCATATGTTTGTACCAAATGTCCAAGTTCCCTTTCACTGAAGGAGTGTGAGTAAAAACAAATCGTGTCTGTTTCTGTTTCTCCCAAAGCTTTAAAATGAAGCTCATTTTTTGGCATAGGGAAAAATTACCTCTGGTTTGTTTTTTTCTCTTTTTTGTTCCATTTTCTCCCCTATATCCTAAAATCAACCTGGCATGATGAGATCAGAACATTTTTAGGCAAAAATCTAGAGCTATTTACAGGTTGCAGACTCACTTTGGCAAATACATCTTGTTCTTGATGCAGCCAACACATTTCTCACTGTGCCAGTCTACACCTCTGTATGCTGAGGAAGCTCAGCGTAATGGCTCACATGGGGTAGGGCACAGATTGTTCTAGAAAACATCCAGCAAAGGGACAGGGCAAGTCTGTAGGGCTTGAATGAAATACGAATTACTGAAATATGCAGCTGAAGGTTTCTCAGCCAAAGTCTTCTACTTTGATTTACTAAAGCCATTACTAGACCTATTTCAAATTTAATATTAGTAACTCAGCTGGGAGATACTGGTATGACAGGGGTTGGGTAATTGTAAGCAGGGGAAAGGAATTAATCTCATAAGAGGTTTCTGGCTTTCAAAATACATTTTCTTTGGGGAAAAAACTGGGTTTAGGGATCTCTGCCCCAAAACAGAGAAAAGTGAGCATTAAAGATGAATTCTGAGGTGGGGGTAAGTGGTTCAAGCACTTGCTGCTGAACCCACATGGGACTTGAACCAAGTCGCTCCTTGCCAGTGGGGGCAACTATTTCTAACACTGAAAACAGATGAGGAAACTTGGACATCTGCAGCCTCTTTCTAGCTTTGTTACAGACTTGCAACAAAGACTGTTTCTGAAAATGGTAAGGTCTACTTTTTATTAGCTCCTTTATTAAGTCCAGTTCTCAGGTGCCTTTTGTACAACTTGAGATCTGTGACTGAATGTTTTCAGGCATCCACATGTTAGGAGACTGTACACTGACAGAACTCAGATCTGTTTGGGTACAGTAACACCATGTTCACAGTCAGCATGAGAGCACCTGGCTTTAGGAAGCATGTGGCTGGTGGCATCAAGCCAGTGGAAACAGCTTTGATTTCTTGCAGAATTCAAGTTCAGCAGGAGGAGGTGGTCCTTCATACTACACATAAATGAGACACACACCTGGCCACAGGAGCAGGGAAGTCCTGCTAGTTTTGTTCAAAAGGCAAGTTGACCAATTCACATAAGAGAAATCCACCCAGAGTTCTGAGCCTTGCCCAGGAGATCCCTGAACCACAATTTCTGGAGGCTGGAGGTATTCTAGTGATTTGTCACTGCACTCTTGCTGTGTTCTTGCGCTTCTCCCTGGGCTCCAGCTCTTTGTCAGTGCCAGAACTTGATGCTGGCCTGGAGAGACCTTCGGTTTGGCTCAGTGTAAAGGTTGTTAGGTGCCAAGTGTCCCACATCTGTGGAAAAGTATCTCTTGCAAGGAGCAGTGCACACCAAGTATCCTTTTCACAGCTGAAGCAAGGTCACATTGTGGATCTCTTCACCTTTTTGGAGAGTATTGTGCACGTACAACTGCAGAGTAACCACAGGAACAGGCACATGAAGAGATATTGATGCCAACATTGCAAGTGGGATGAGAAGGTGCAAGAGAGAAACACCAGCTTTCATTTATCGTGAGTACTAAGGGGTCTCTCATCCCCTTATTAGCTGCCATCTCTTGCCTCCCAGCTGAAGCTCTTGTTGGTCCTGCCAGCATGGCACTCCTGCTCTACAGCTTCTCCTCCCCAGGGCTCAGCTGCAGCTCATTAACCTGTTCATCCCAGGGATGAGGTGTAGGGAGGCACTGAGTATTTTTGCCATTTTCTTTTTTTTTTTTCTTGTTACTCTCCATTGATTCTTGATACCGTTTAATTTATTATCTAAAAAGTTGTTATTTGGTGACATCATGTGTTGTCAGTTCCATTTATTCAGAAAGCTCTTAGTAATTGCCAGCTGATTCTGCAATAGCCTGCAAATTGACTGTCTGGAAGGAGGGCAGTCGTACTTGAGACATAGTGTCTGCCTTTTCGAGGAGGAGATCTTATTTATCATTGTATGACCTTCTTGTTTTAGTTTGATTGGGTGCTATTGTACTCAGGTGGACACCTGGCAAAGATAAAATGAAGAATTGAATTCTGTCTAAATCTGTCTACAGTGAAGAGTCTCCATTTCTAACACATTTGTTAGTGGAACTGACTGGTCAGAAACTGCTTTGAGGGTCATGATATAAAGACCTTGTAGAATATTGTTCTTTCCCAGAAAAGGAAAATGTTCCTATTCTAACTGTTACTGTCATATACAACATTAAAATGATTACAAACGAAATTAGTAGATTTTAAATGACAACAGCTGTTGGATTTCAAATAAAATGAGTCAAAGTTTATGCCCCTCCCAGATGATAAGAGACCTCAAGTTGGGATTTTCTTTCACCATTCCTGGGTTCATTTGGAGCAATAAGGAATAAAACAAATGTACCTCCTGCACATTGTCTTTATCATCCTAACGCAGCACACGCTGCTTTAGAGAATTTATTCATGTATATTCATATAGAGAGAATTATGATGTTATGTTAAATAAAATTTAAAAAAAGAATGTTGAAAGTTTGCTCATTGACAACTCCTGACTGATCAAGGAGCTCTGGGATCTTAGATCTAAGGCAAAGTAATGTGCTCTCAATTTTGTCTTGTTACTCTCAGTTTTGAAAAAAATTATCTGAATACCTGTTTTCTCTTCCAAAACTCTTCAGAATCCTGTCTGAAAAACCACTAAAAGGGGTTCCTAGCCATGTAGGTGGATGTGGGGAAAATTGTTGGGATCTGCCAGTCAGACTGACATTTGAAATTTGCAAAAAATTTGTTCAGTTCTAGACAAGATGAGAGACATCCTAACTGAGATTGCACACATAACATGTGCAATTTTAGCTTAATATTTTTCAGCCCCCTCATCCAACTACTACAGAAGTTTTTACTCCCACTGTGGTTCCTACTCATCAGTTTGACAAGGCAAGCTGGATGCCTGAACCACAGGTTTGGAGTTGATTGTAACACCTGATGGGCAAAGGGAATGCTCTGGCTGACCTCAGATTTACCACATGAAGCATCAGTTCACTTTGTACAAACACAATCCTTTAGATCACTGACATTAGTTCACACAGCCCCAAAGAGACAAGTGTTGTATATGCAGTGTTAAAATAGGGTGTTTTGAGGGATATTATTTTACTTTAAAGGCACATTCTGTAAATATTACTTATAAATCTGCATTGATTTGATTGTGCTAGTTCACACGACACTATTCTAAGTCTAAGGTAGATGAACTCTGACTCTCCATCAGGACAATTTTGACCCGTGACTTAGTGTGTTGTCAAGTTTTAACATAAATTTGCAACCAGAAGCTAAGACTTATGTTTCACTGAGATTTTTACAACTCTCCTTCCCACCCTCTTGTTAATAACCTGCTAATCAACTGACAGCTACTGTGCTTATGTAAATGAGGAGGTTGTTGAACTGAGAGTTAGCCTTCCTAAAACCAATTTGTGGAACAGTCTCTCCAGTCTGATAACTCACTGCTCTCCTCATATGGTTGATAGAGAATATTCATCTGCATCCATGATATATATAATAATGCATGATGGTGTAAGTGATAATTATGACCTTTTAAGTGCTTTGTGTTTCTCAAATGTATAAAGAGCACAGTCTAAATTGGCATAAACCCTGTAAGGTGCATGTTAATTCTTAGTCAGTTTTCCAGGATTTATTCTTGTTTAGGATATAATCTTTATAGATGTAAATGTGTATGCACATACATATGTACACGTGGACTTCTGCATGAGAATAAGTTGTAAGGGTCAAAATTAAATTCCAGAAAAGTCTGTTGAAACGTTTGCATCTATTTTTCAGCACTTCACTTCAATGAAAATGATGTGTTAGAAAACAAACCTAAAAATGCATTGTAGAAAGATAAATATGAATCGTGCCTGGTTAACTCACTGATGAGAGAATGTCAGGGGATGTGATAATATCCTTCAAGGACTTACAAGGTTATTAGAAAAAGGAGGAAAATTACCCATCTGCAACAGCAAGACTCAAATTCATGCTTGAAAGTTTTCTTAAACACTGGGAAAAACTCCCTTAATAAGAAGCACTACAGTAATAAGAAGCACTGAATCACTTCAGTGGAGGAAAGTTATGGAGTGCCCAGTGTCGGAGGTTTTTAAGAGCTGTTTAGGCACCATACATAAGATATGACATAGTTATGTCCTAACTCACTAGTGGTCTGGAATAGATGAGGTAGACTTACACATTTTTTCTGGTACTGTATTATGAAGATTTATTACTTAATGAAGATTTCTGTTACATTAGATAATGATTTCTAAATGTATTGGGACTAGTGGATGGAAAATATTACTACAATTTCAAAATAGGGCTTGAACACTCAGGCTTTTATCTTTCCTTTGTGTCTTTTTCACATCGGTATTAGCCAATACATCTATTTTTGTGTGTTTTACTTGTTTGGTCTTATAGATTTCTATTCCATCTCTCTTCTCCCTAATAGGAAGCTATTTCACTGTGGAACAGGACAGCCCACTGGTTTAGACATCAGAGTATATTGTCCCTATTGTTACAAGGGTTTGTTAACCTTTGTGCCACAGTGAGAATTATCGATAGAAATGTAAAAGAAAAAAAAATTAGTTTGCTCAACTCCTCAGAAGTAAGATTCCTTATTGTGGATGTCTTTATTCCCCTCATTTGTGAGCTGGAGATGGTGATGGACTTCTGTCACAGGTGACCATGGAGATGGAGGAGCCCTGGAGGGCTGCACACAGCTCTTCTGGGAGTTGTTCTTGCCACCACTTGCCTGAACTCCACAAAAACTTTTGTCAGACAGAGAACAGCAGAGTACCTAATTATGACATCAGATGTGGTGAGCTGAAGATAGCTTTTTTCTTTTTTACAATGCTGCCTGGTAATTCTGGCTCAGCCCCCTGTAAGCTTTGTTTCAATCTTATTCTCTCTAATCATGCCCCTGGTAACAAATAAGGACAATGACAGTGAATTATGGCAACAAGCAGCAATGATGTGTTACTGCGAATGAAATGTTTGTCTCTAGTTTATCTCCACCATGAGGTACATTTTATGTATATTTGTAGCATCTCATCTCCAGACAATTTGACAAATTTATATTCAGTCAGAGTATCTGTGGTTTGAATTTGTGTTATTAATCATTTAACTCAACTAGAATCTGCTGTGATTTGTCCTTTTTGATGTATAATGAGATCAGCATTTATTCATCAGTCATTTCTCTATCTTTGCTTAAATTTAGTCTGGTGTTTTGCTGTGTCTTTTTTTTTCTTTTCATTACCTTTCTGTGGCCTGTAAGATATGGCTACATTTGTTATTTTATTTTTCTTTCCCATTAAGATGTTAATAGATAACCCTTTCTCATTTCTCATTGTTCATGATAAATAAACTAAATTAAAAATAGAACAAGTTTTGATACATAATATTTGGTCACTATTTCTGTTGTGATTTTAATTATCTTAATGGAAGTTTCTATTCACAATTTGTTTATATAATATTTAACTTAATTTTATATAATAATTATCCATTTTATATAATACTTTTTTTTTCTATTTGTATATTCATTTTAATTTTTGTTCCCATGTAGATTACTGATATGAAACTTTGCAGATTCTGAATCAAACTCACTTTTTTGCTATTATTAACATTTTTGGATTGGGCACATGTTGTCTCACAGAAAACAGGTCCATGGTAATTTCTTTTTTGTCAGCGTATATACACATAATGCTATTTTTTAACCAAAGCTTTTTTCACATCTGAGGCAAGATACAGAACTCATTAATGTCTTACCTGACCTCAGGGATTTTAAATTCAACTGGTACCAGAAGGGATTTCAAGATCTTGTAGTATATCCCCTCTCATCTACACCACTAAAAACTGCTTCTTATTCTACAAAGAACATAAAAATGATATTTTAATCTTCTTGGCTCAAAGCAAAGAACTGGAGTTGAAGTTCAGCAGTGCTCATAAAACTTATTTCAGAACTAACAAAAAGTTTTCAATTAAAAAATTGTAAAAGCTATGGCAGAAAATCAACCTGTGGAACTGTACTCTGTGAAAGACAGACACATCATTGAAAAATTACTTCAAGGCAAATAATGACTAATTATCAGGTTCTTGAAGAGTTTCTGAATTTCTTTTTTTTTTTTTTTGTGGGAGTTTCATTGTGGTATTTTCTTGGAGGTTGGAGTTACAAGGATTAAAGTGGTTTTTGGCTTTCTGCATGTGGTGTTCATTCTGTAGATTTATTTTATCTTGGAAAAGTTTAATCAGGTTCCACCCAAGTCAGTAGGAGATACAATGTGGAAAGGAAGTTATAGTAGGAAAGGAAGTCTGATAAGGTGCAGGATATATGCACAAATACATGTCTGTCTAAAATTTTAAGTACAGACATCATATTCAAAGTAATATAAATGTGTAAAAATATGCAAGAGTAAAATTATCATATTTAAGATGGAACTGATGTGACTTTTAAAACCTTTGCTCTTTCATTGACAGAAGCCATTCACAAGGATTATTCTACCTTTTAGGAGTCTTAATGACTAGAAAAGGAATAATCCTTAAATTATATGTTTATACTGTTATAATTCACTGAAACATTACAATTCAGTCTTGGTTAAATGGCACACGATTTTCTTCTAGGAAATATTTTTTTTCTGATACATCCATTTTATTTAAGTTCTTAATGTTACCTGTTTAGATAATTTTGCTTTTAAGACCCATATATAGACCAAAAAGAGCTTGACTGCCATCTGTTTAAAACTCTCAGTAATGTATCAGGTAAAAATCTATTTCTGAACCTTTATGTCTACCCTTCCTTACACAATAGGGGATTGTTACCTTTTTGTAGGTAAAATAGGTCTGCCTTAATGGAAGAAAACAGAGATTTGAATTTTATTGAAAGAAAACATGCGTTCCTACTCTGATGCCTCCCATTCTCCATTAAAAACCCACACAAACAAAAAAAAAACCCCACAAAAACCAACAACAAAACCCACCAAAACAAAATAAAAACTAACCCAACAAAACCAACAAAACCTTCCAAACTAAAAACAAACAAACAAAAAAAACCCATAAGCAAAAGCATCTGAAGATTGATTTTATGATACTGTTTTTCTAAAGAAATTTAAATGCAACTCAGGCTGCTGAGCTACACAGATTTTTCTATGACATTCCATCCTTTCAGACAGGCACTACCTTCATATTATCTGTCAAAAATAGTGCTACACTTCAATCCTAAAATTCAGTACAGGAAGAGAAATTTTGAATAAATCGAAATTTTTCTTCCACAAATCTTGATCCAAAGTCATTGGCTAAAGGGAGGGAAGCAGAATACGTGGATTTCCAAGCCTTGATCAATTCACTATTAATTTTGCTATACTGAATATTTATTCCTAATAACCAGTCCCTATGTTTTGTCTTGTTTTTCATCTCCAGTGTGAAGTAACCTGCTCTCCATGAACTCTTTTTTTATTATCTCTCCATCATAGTCTTTTATGGCTGGTAGGACCTCTTCTATCTTTCTTCTTCTATACTGTCCCAAGGTTGTATATGAACTCCCTTCAAGTTCTATGTCTACAGAGAGTTTTATCCCTTACATATTTATACCCCTGTGCCAACTCATCCAAAAAGGCAGTTCCACTCCTCATTGGCAGGCTGGGATAAACGAGCTCTCTGAGCCTGCACTCACTAAGCCCATGGTGTGGCTTTATCTCAGGGTGTTAACCTGAACCTCTCCTGTCTGCTCGGCTTTGCTTTGCATAAAACTTGTCAGGGTATGATACCTTTAAGTCTTCAAACCATGTCATATGTAGTTCAGAGTGGTTCAGAAATGAACCACATCACACAGTCACATAAGGATTGCAAAATCACTCATTTACCTAGGGATTGTGTTAGATTTAATAAAAAAAAATCAAATCTTTAAAAATGCATCAATGGTTTGACTCATTCTTCTGTTACTTGCAATCATAACTGCTGTCTGTATGCACAGCACAGCATCAAGAAGTTCCCAAAGGGCAAAATTCCTTGGTATGTGTTATTAAAAAATGCTTTGCAGTGGAAAGCTGTTTTAAATTTAAGGGGGAAAGAAAGCTTTCTAAGGTGAGGCTTGAAGATGTGAATCAGCTTACTAGCTCAGAGGTTGTGAGTAAGCCCAGGCAGTAAATATGAAAAACTACCTTATGTCAGTGGAGAAGAGTAGGGAGGGGTAACATAAAAAGGTGTTAAATGTGGGAGGAAATGGAAGGGAAAGGGCTTGAAATGTCTTAGACAACACACAGGAAAATAAATGGCAAAGACTGGATGTGTTGAAATGTCATGAGAAGGTGAAATCTACCCTTCAGACTCTGCATCTAGGTTTTCCAGTTTGTGGACTATAATCATGATCTCAGGCTAAACAAATAGTAGAAACTTTTCTCTGGGTTGCCAGTCACGAATATCATCCTCCCAGCCCCTCATACCATCACAAGTTGTCTGTGCAGGAGCCTTGTTCCAAGCATGAAGGCAGTGGACAAGCATGGCTGTAAGGTCACCTTTCATATCCACTGCCTGCCCTGCAGCCCTTGGTGACTGTGGGCAGCCCATGCTTGGCCATGTGATTCTCTCAAGTTTTGAACAAATTCACGAAGTGAAATAAAAGTGAGGGACATGGAACACTTACTAAGAAAAATTGTGTAACTTCCTGTTTATACTTGTATTCCTGTTCATATACAACAGTGTAGATTCCCATATTTTATGCTGTAAAGCAGAGTGCATAATGGCCAAATTCTGCTTGCCTTTGCTTTGCCTGAAATGTATTCAGGTGACTGATTGAGTCTTATCTCTTCTTAGCCATCAATTTTCATGAAATCTGTAAAAACTAGTTATCTTTGGCACCTTTATATTTTTTACATATCCTCTACAATTTACAAATAGACTCTGAATTGTTTGGAAGGATAAGGACTGGAAAACAGACAAGTAGATGAGCAGACATCATAATCACAGAAACTGTATTCTCTTAAAAAAATCGAACTAGGTAAGAACTTACTAGAAAATTGGATATCTTATTCTTGTGCACGCGAGTACATGGGTTTATGTGAGTCAGTGTTTTAATGAATGTTTTCACAGTTTTGAGATGAGACTTCTAATTTCTTTTTACCAAGTCTATAGCTGAGTGTCTGCATTTTCTAACCACACTTCCACAGTATTTTGAAAATACAGCTAAGCTACACAAACATTAGATCACTAAGAGCAAAAGTTTTTCATGGGTAATGTGTACCAATGACTATGTTAAAAGAAGCAAAACAAAAAAGTGCTGTTAAAAGAGTGTAAAGGTTAAAAAGTCAAATGCGTAAAAGTTAAGAAATGTTACACTGATAGCTCTGTGCAAGTTTAATTTGGCTTCCTTGTGTGCATGCATTATGATACAGTCTTTAATTACCTGATCACACACTGTTTTCTCTGTGGGACTCCTACCTCATTCAGTGCACTGGATGAATGTGTCTCACTAAATGAGTAGCTATTCAGTGTTTCTTTTATTCTCATTATTCAATGCATATCACCATGACTTATTTACTGATCTTCTAATTCTCTTTGTACATTCAGACTTTTTTATTTTCTCATGGCCTTTTAGGTGCTGTGCTTCATTAAAGTACCCATGTGCTTCTCATATATCAATGCCTTTATCTTCTCAAGGCAGCTGTAAGGTGACATGAAGTTGATAAAGTCTTTGAGGGGAAATGGAGGCTGCTAATTGTACCAGTATTCATTAATTTTGAGGATCTGCTTTAAGACTTAAAATCTGTATTTCCCTTTAAAGTTTTAAATCAATGGGATCTACTCTTTATTTTGGTTAATCCTCAATATTTTATTTTGTATGAGACCTCATAACGAGGAGTCAATTAGCGACCCATTTTTAACTAAGGCTTTAATCACCAGAAGTTATTTAAGTACTGAAAACAGTTTTGATCTGAGAATTTATTATTGTCCTCTTGTTCTCTTATCATTGAAATCAATGGGCTCAATATTTGTATATACCAGCACCCAGCTGTGATTTTGTGGGTGCCTCAGCTGTGCCAATGGAGTGTCTCATTCCATCAGATTGTCTTAAGGGGGAATTAAAAAGTAGAATTTGTCCTATGCTCATAGTTTTCATCTTTAAAGGTCCCTGCTTCCAACAGGGAGCTCTGTGTGATCTGGTAAACAGTACCTTTTGACACAATCTTAACATACTTGCTCCCCTTTGCAGCATGTATGCAGTCTTCCCTTGCTCTTCCTGACACCCCAGAACTCTAGCTGAACATTATTCCCTTCATAGCAACATTAGTTTGATTAGTTTTATATTGCAAATGCCTACAGATAGTGTCATTAGTATAATTCATCTCAATTTCATCTGCTATGCGTTCCTTTTACCTTATGAATGCCTATAGAAAATATGACTTCAGTGGGTAGTTATAGGAAAAGAATTTACAATGAAGTTAAACCAAAACATATAAACTCTGCTTCACTTGAAGAGAATTCAGAGAGTGGTCATGAGCACAATATGCACATTATTTTATATATTTAGTATTGGTATACCATATACTATATATATATTTATATCCCATGTAAGTCAAATCTGTAGTGAACTGTACATGATTTTAAATGTCAGAGAATAACAAAGTATGGGAGCCTTAGTCATTCCAGATATATGCAGAAATGAAGATATGCAAGTTTTGTCTCTGACAAAATCTCAGCTTTGAAATTATTCAGTGCAGTCTTCTCATGGAGCAAGTTGATTTAATACAGTTCTTTATTTAAACTACATTTATCACTGTCTCCATTTTTGTACAACTGTGAAATTGACTTATTTTAGTACATCCCATAATACCTGATTAACCTTCCTAAAGCAGTTGTGAATGGAGATATTCAGGAGAAGTTTTCTGTGTGATTCCCCAAGCTGCCCTGTGCAATGCTCTGCAGTATGGGTTTTGTGCTGTGTGTATTTTAAGTGTGGCAGCCTCCTGTTACAGGCATCCCTGTTTTCCTGCTGTTCTCTCCTTCTGTTTGCTCAAATACCTCAGAACAGAGGAGAATCCCAGGCACAGTTTTCTCTCTTGAAAGTGGGGGAGGTAACACCTGGTCTAGTGGAAGGTGTCCCTGCCCATGGCAGGGGGGTTGGACTAGATGACCTTTAGGGTCCCTTCCAACCCAAACCATTCTGTGATTCTGTGAATTTTAAGCCACTATTTGGAAGAGCAAAGCTGTGATCCTTGCCTTAATGAATGGTTTTAACTCAAAGAGCTGCCAAACAGCTCATATTCTGCAGTCTAGATTTAGAGTCTTAACCCTTGAAGAGTTCTTTACATGAAGATTTAGTGATTGTATGTCACCAAATTTGTGTGTGGCCCTATAAAGTCATTTTATTATTATCTGTTTCTGATCTGCAGAGTGAAATACTATAGTATTACTTTGTGGGAGATGTTTCCCTTGTGACAAGACCTTATGATATTTGAAATTAATTCCAAAGCAAAACAAAGTTTAAAACCTTTTTGTTTTGTTTTGTTTTGTTTTTGTTTGTTTTGGGTTTTTTTGTTGGATTTTGTTTGTTTTTTTAACCTTTTTAGAGTATGGAGCTAAGGAAAATCTTCAGACCTAGAAAAGTCAAAGTACATTTTAATATTGGTGAAGTAACTTTTTTACCTTATATCTTTTTTCTGTTTTCTCTACATTTTTTTTTAGAGTATGGCACCTGAAATATATTTGAATATTTTAAACAAAAATTATTTAAAAAAAAAAAAGACAGTTCTTTTAGAAGATGAGGTAGAAGTGGGAATTTTGGGGGATTTTTGGAAAGTGTATTTTGGATACAATTTTCTTAGAAATTTAATAGTAGTTTTAATGTTTAATACATCTGAATTGCCTTGGAAAAGGTTACCTGAAAATCTCTGGTCATCTCTCAACTACACTCCTCTCTCACAGAGGTTGCAATATGATTTATTTGACATTTTTGCATCTTTATGGAGATGTAGAACGTTGTAAAAAATATCAAGTATCAGTGAAGAGGGGAGTGACTATGATGCTGTAGCAACTGAGGGAGAGAAATGAAGTAAACACTTCTGTTCTGCCTTCAGCTCAGTGTTTATATAGTAGTCCATCAGTAAGTGAATCTCCACTGTGGGGAATAAAGGTGAGAAAACCTTGTACCAAGGTATTCTAGCTGCTATAAATTATCAGCTGTGTCAGCAAGACTAGGTTCTTTGTCAGGAAATAAACAAGAAACCTTATAAAGGATAAATGACTTGCCCAGAGAGAACTCCAGGGACATTAAGCCTGAAGGAACAACTTTGAAATTAACTCTTATGCATTCATGAAATAACCAGAATCACTACGTAATTTGGCTGTTGGACCAGTTGTGAGACAAAGGAGGAAAAATTTTGCCATAACCTGTGCTTGAGCTACCACAGAGGTTATATAAAATTTAATGATA
>WEIV01001845.1:38279-54745 GCA_013390005.1 Calyptomena viridis
ATGATAGAAAAAGATAAAGACCCTACCATCTTCTCTGGCTCCTCTATTTCACTTGCCAACAGCAAAATTTGGGCAGTAACAGCAGTGAATGACACATTGATCATTGAGATTGGCAGTGCTTGAGTTTATAAAGCAGAAGGACTGTGGTGTAGCGCTGGAACACCTTCAGAGCATCTGAGTTCATCTGCAGACTGTATACAATATATCAAGTACAAATATCTTCTTTTTTTTGCCAACAATTTTCCAAATCTTTAAAAGACTTACACTTTCTTTTAGATCTTCTAAGATAATTTTCAGGTTAAATTATGTGTGCTGCAGTAAATTTATTAATTTGAAATAGTCTCAGTAGAATGAGATATACAGCAGAAGATTAATGCCAGTTCAATGACCTAATAGTTCATACATGGGTGTGTTGTGTCCCTGTATCTCCAAGTGTCTAATACAGTTACAGTGAGTAAGATCTTGCAACCAGTGTCTCATCTAATCCCCATTATTAAGAAGAAATCTCATGATGTTTTTGAGCATCTCCTGGGAGGAATTCAGATTATCTTCCATGCCTGCTTAAAGCCTTGGGAGATGGTAACTCTTCAGCAATATCTGACATCAAAGCTGCTAAATATTGGCTGCCAACTGCCAAGAATTTTTCACTGATCTGAGTTTATCTTTACTTACTTTGTGTAAAGGATATATTTCTATACAAATTCCTTACTAAGAATGGAGTTTAAGAGCATATTTAATGCTTAGAAGATGTGGCAGTTCAAGTTTTATCAATGAGGAAGGATAACATCCAAGAAGGAGAGCTGGAAGACTGCTTCCCAGAGCAGAGAGGCTCTCAGTGCTTCCCAGTGACTGAACAAGCAACGAGCACAGACTGAAATACAGAAAATTCTGTGCAAGCATGAAAATCTTTACCATGAGGGTGATAAAATACTACCACAGGTTTCCCAGAAAGGTTGTAGTCTCCATCTTTCGAGATACTTAAAACCTAACTGGGCATATTCCCGAACAACCTGCTGCAGCTGCCCTTGCTCTGAGCAGACGTTTGGACTGGATAGTTTCCAGAGCTTTCTTCCAACCCCAAAAATCAAACCAATTATTTCTTCTGATTTTTTTGAATTCCTAATCTCACTCTTTGCTCATCCCACTCCTTAAATCTTTCGCAGTACCCTCAAAAATTAAATGTCTGTCATGTTCTTTGATAATTAGTCACTTGCACAACATAACATCTGGTGGCTTTTCATTTTTTTGTTGCTTAAATGATATGGATCCAATGCTGAAACAGACAAATGCGGTCTCAGTAAATAAAGCTGTACAAGCACCTTGCAGGCACTATTAACTGTTTGAGGCTGCTGAATTTCCTGAGCAGACCCACGTAGAATGAAACTGGGATAATGGATTGGAGCAGCACAACAGCCACAGAGGAAGACCAAGGTCCATCAGAATATTGGAAGCATATTGAAATTATTATTGAAATAAGAATATTGAAATTTAATGACATCCCTTTGCTTTCATGCAAAAGATGGAGGCCACCGAAAATCAGATTGAAACAACAGCCTCCTCTACAGTACCCTTGTGAGCATAAAATTTGAATTTTTGCACCATATTGCCACTTTTTACCTACTTCATGGTTTGCATTTGCTGTAGTTTGCTTACTCTCATTAGGCTTCTCCCTCTTGAGGCATTATTAGATCACTATTTAAGCAGGTCTGATTTCAGAGCTGAGTCCATTCAGCTTGCTGTGGAAGAGTAAGCTATGGAAAAAATAATTTTCTGAGCCAAGTTCAGAGATGACACTAGCTGTGATATTGTAGCAAGTTGACATAAATGGTCGTAAAATGTTGGTACTTGTATGTCCAGGAGATTATGTTGTAAGTCTTTTCTGTGCAGAATGAATAACAGGAAAGCACAGAGTAGTTGAAACTTCCTAAAAGATGATTTCTTTGTTATCTCCAACCTTCCAGTCAGAAAATTTATGATGAGAATACACCTCGTTATGAATGTTTTATCATTGCTCTGCAAAGCAGCAGCACCTCTTTCTAAAGCCTGCCTTATCTCTCACTGACCTCTGAAGCTATGAAGATGAGTGTTGTGTCATTTAGTGCAGATCTTTTATCTTTGTACCCAGCACCTTTTCAAAACAAAGTCAGCTTTTTAGTGCTTGTATTCCACTATGGAAAAATTTGCTTAAAACAGAAAGGAAACTGATCACTGCAGTGTCTGGTGTGGTTACGTTACTGCTCTCTCCCTGTATTTAATGGAATTATTTTAGACAAAATATACTTGCATAAGGCCAGATTCACAGCTTTTATTCAGTTTTTACCATCTACAAGTTAAAAAAGAATATTAAAACTGAGTCTTCGTGCTCCTGTGGAAAGTTGAGTTGTGGTCACAGGCTCACTACATACTCAAGTATTGTACATGCCTTTTTCTGTTGTAATCCCTCCTGATTTTGAAACAAGATACTCTTTCCTACTCAAGGTAGGTTTTTGGTGTTTTTGTTTTTTTTTTTTTAATATAGCTTAAACTTATATTTACCAATCCAAAATATGTGCTGTTGAGATGACCTTGTCTACATGCAAATGTCTGTGATATATGTCTCTGTGCTTATAAACTAAATTACTCACAAATTGAGCAGACTCTCCCCTATCAATTTGGGTGTACTCCTCTTTCACCATGGCCCATTAACCATTAATCCCTGGAGGTTTACTTTTTTAGTGTGTCTGTTTTATTGGATACAATTTCCTCATGAATGACTGTTTTGCTGAAGGAAACATCATGTATATAAGCTAGATGTTTATATACTACAGTAAGCTTTGAGCGAGGTAAGGTGGTTTACATAATTACATATGTGGGAAAATAGATCCATTAAAATTTGAAGGGTAGTTTCTGAGATATGTGTTGGGCTGCCAGACATGCTGTGAAGGTCCTCAGTCTGAAAAGATTCGAAGAGTCTGGAACTAGTCTTCAGACTCTCTCTCCCTGGTAACAGAATCTCTAAGATCAGTAACTTCATAAACAAAACAGACAAAAAAGACTTTTCCCCAGTAAGACCAAAACTTACCCTGCTCTGCAAACTGCATGTTATCAAAATACTACATTGTTTTTGTATAATAATTATTTTTACACAGCCACGGCCCATTAGACTGTTAATTACATTGAACCAAAGCAAATGTAATTTCCATTCAAATTTTTATCATTAGTCCACATCATAAACTACTGGTTACATTCAGGAATTTAAGAGCAGATGTCAGCATCAGGTACTTGGCTCTGGATTTTGCTTTAAGGCTCTCCGAGTCTCTGAGGGTAATGTGCCTTATGAAAATCAAATCCTTTTTATTTAATCTTTCCCAAGGACCCAAATTTTAGGGCTAAACACTGGAAAGTGCTTGTTTAGATGAGCATTTGTCAAATGTAGGTTTTGACAGTTTGTCAGCTCAGAAAAGGAGGCTGGTATGGGACAAATGTTTACCAGTATGAAGGAGTTCAAGTTTCTTGAGTAGGAAGAAGTATCTTGTTTCAAAATCAGGAGGGATTACAACAGAAAAAGGCATGTACAATACTTGAGTATGTAGTGAGCCTGTGACCACAACTCAACTTTCCACAGGAGCACGGAGACTCAGTTTTAATATTCACAATTAGATGTGTGATGCAAATTAAAGAAATAGAAAATATTGCTGGAGGTTAGGTTATAATTTGAGGGAAAAGTTTTAGTAGAATTAACCTTTTTTGCACAATTTAACGTTAAGTTTGCTATTGCCAACAGGTGGTTTTTCAGAACACTTGTTCTGCAGTAGAGGAGCAGTAGACCAAAATTAACATAATTCGTCATAATTTTCTGATTGGGTGTCTTCATGAGTTTCATTTTATTTTGTAATATTAGCAGGTTGTTTTAATAAGCTTAATAGAAATGTGTTAATTAGTGCCTTTGGGGAAGTTAGAAGAGAAAATATTTTTGTGAGAGAAGATGTGTATGAAATATTCTCAAGTGGAAATAATGACAATTTTTTTCTTCCTCTCCCTGGGCCTCTTTCCCTTTTCCTGACTGCTGCTTAACACTTTATATGATGAAACATAATTATCTCTTTTTTTTTTTTTCATGCGTTTAATTCTTGAAAACGAGCATGTTTTGTGGAAAGGGGAGTTGAAGAACATCATGCAGAGAAATCTACTTTGGAAACTCAATGAATTGCAATTGATTTTTCCCTTTCTCTGAACTGCGTTTGCATGCTTTAAATGATTTATGGTTCGTTAGTTCAGGTTAGAGAAAACTTTTACTCTGTTATTGTGAACTGTAGAATTCAATAAAAGAAAGGAAAATGCTTCACTTGCAGAGATGCTGAAAGGACAATTATGGTGCTTCTGAGTTTACACTGGGATATGGCAGCAAGCTGCTTTCTTTTTAAATCCTTACTAATTTAAGAGCATGAATCTCGTAGAAGCATAATGGACTTACAGTCTGAAATCACTCTAAATGGGAATTTCAAATGCACCACTGACTGTTTGTATTAGGCGAAATTGTTCCAGTCTTTGTTGGACCAGACAGGGGGATAATAGAAAGTAAGCCTGATTGTTACATTTCTACCTGGCTTCTGCATCCTTTTAGCTATGGTAAAAAGAGAATCTGAATTTATTTCAGCTAATCCTGGAGTGATTTCATGTAGACAAAGAGTTGACTCCAACAGCACAATCCAGCCCCAGAATAAAAGGAATTTAAATATATTCTTCCTTGAACTCCATTTAGCAAAGCAGGTAGCACTGTTTTGTGGTAACATGGGTTTTCTCCTGCTGGGGTGGCAAAAAGGCCACAGAAATAATGGGGAGAACAACAGTGTATCTGTCCTGCCATAAGAGCGGAGGGGACACACCAGTGGATAAGATTTGTGAGCAAGGCAACTCTCTTGTGTCTCTATCTGTTTTGCTAAATGCAAAACAAGGAAGCAGGGAAACCAGTTTCATGCTACCAGCTACAAGCAGAAGCTTTGCTTTGCCATTCTCAGCAAACTCCTCAATAAGCAGGAACACTTTCAGTGCATCGTAGCTTTTAATTAAGGTGTTTGTCTCTGTTGCATTTTGTTATGACATAAGCCCCATATGTTATGATAAAAGCACCTTATTCCATAAACAAGCACTGATTCTAGGCCAGATCTCCAGTAGATAGATTTTGACTCAGTTTTCTTACAATGTTGCGGAAATGCTTCTTGATTTCCCCCTCTTCTCCTGAGTACTTGAGCTACTATTTTTTATGCAATTTTTAAGTCAAGTGCTCATGCTCCCAGCACAGCAGCTGCCAGCTTTATTAAGTAATTGGAGTGCAGGAGTCATGCTTACAGCTCAGCCTTTGTTGATGGGAATTCAGCAGGGAGAGATGAACTTTATTCCAAAGTACAGCACAGCCGTTCTCTAGAGGGGCCAATGAATGTGAGAGAAATATATGAACAGGCAAGTCCCCCTGCAACAATCATCACTTATTAATGTTTGAAAGATAAGAGCACTACATTATAAGTCTGCCTCCAGTTTCTAAATATAGATTTGCAACTGCTTCATTTTCTTACTAGCAGCTACATTTTCTTACTTTCCAATTTCCTGGATAATGTGGAAAAGAAAGTGGAGGGAATTCTTTTCATGTCAATCACAAATATTTCCTCAAATTTTCTTTCTTTCTCTCCTTCTCTCTCTCTCTCTTCCTTTCTGCCTTCCTGCCTCCCTCCCTCCTCCTCTCCCTCCCTTTCTTCCTCCCTTTCTTAAAATGCTGGTGATTTTGCAAATTAAACTGATATTTCTCAGAAAAACATTATAGCACTCGTTTGGAAAATATTGAAACTGTTCTGCTTATTCCCATGTTCTTTCACCATAGTTCATCCTTTTTCTTTCTCTTCTGAAATATTCTACTCATCAAATCTATTACAGATTTACTGACAATTTATTGCCCTGAAACGATGGCTTTTTTTCTTTAAACATTGACTGTTCCACCTTCTGTTGAGCTCTCCTTATTACTCAAATATGTAATAATATAATCATAAGAGTGTGTGTGTGTGTTTTAGTGAATATCATCATTAAACTTCCTCTGCGTCACTTTATCTCCAAATATGTACAACTTTTCCATAATTCTTTCCTCACTTGCTTTATTGTGATAGATTCTTTATAGTCATACATAGACTTCATTCAGTTTGTAGACATGGGAGAAATATAGAGAGAAATGAAAAATAGTTCAAGGCTCTTTTTTTTTTCTTTCAGTCTGAAATGCTGAGATCGATTTCAGGTTTTATTTGACATACACAATATAACACACAGATGGGCTCTTGAGCACTGGTTTCACTACTGTTCCACCAGATGCACAGTTCCTGGGCCTAGCAAATACAAGGTTATTCAAAGAAAATGTAGAATTCACTAGCAAGGCAGTGGCCAGTGCAAAGGCTGTGATGTTCATTTGGTGTATTATGGAAGGCATGACAATGAAAAGACACCAATGAGAGGAATATGTCTGAATCAGAAGGTGAAAGCTCTTGGAAGACAACTAGAAAGAAAAGGGAAATTAGAGAATATATTCTGTTTAAAGAAAGCAAATCTTGTAGTGTCAGTGATGACATAGAGGTCTTCATGCTCAAGGATGGGTACTTTTCGTGTCCATGGCTTCTTTTCTTCTCTCTTAAAAAGTTAGGTAAAAGATTAAACTTGATGACTAGCATCTTTTTTGTAGTGTTGTCATCTTAGAAGAGAACTCTGTCCTTTGTTAGAAAAATAAGAGCATTAATATCTTCTCTGACATGTACCTAGCACTAATTGGTTGGAACCGTCCATGCAGGTTGTCAGATGCAACTTCTCCACCACCTTAAGCAACATGCTAAGTGAAATCAGATAAAGCTCATATGGAGAAAATGTTGTGATTTAAGCTGCCTGACTAATTCCATCTCAGCCCAGATCAATTGCTTTAGCAAGAAAATGGTCTTTTTCTTAAAATAGACAGTATTCTATTCTCAAGAAAAGAAAGTCCTCTTTACTGCAGAGTCAGGACAGACATGTTCTAAGCCACCAGGAAGGAGTAGTGAAGCATGGCTGAAGGTAAAAAACACATATCTGAGCTCTGGGATTAATGTCTTGGTGAAACAAGACATGGCTTTTAGTCTGCTATGTAGTTTGATAATATGACTATTCTTTGTATTGTAAATGGAAAGAAATACCAGGTAGAAGCGTGCAAAGTCCTACAACAGTAAATCAGAAGCGTTTGCCTGTTCCCCATGTTCTTTATCACGCTCAAGTGACACAGTGAAGAAGTGCATGGGAACGTCACATAAAATGACTCTTTCTTGACTCACCCTGCTGTCTGGCAAACAGCCTCTCTAATGCTCAGGGCTTGCTGAGAGCCACTCAGGTATTGATATCGTTTAGCACTCCACAGCATCCTCTGCTCCACAGCATCCTCCACCCCCTCCACTTCCTTTTCCCCCAGCAAGTTCTGCAAAGTTCCAAAGTAGTTTCTCTGGCGTGTTGCCCTGGTGACACTCTCTTCAGAGATCAGTGAGGCAGAGCTGTCACAGTGAGTGATTGCACAGACTTGGCAAACCGATTAATGTGCCTGCAATGCTGAAAATATTAAACTATAGTCTTTAGTTAATCATAGTGCCAGGGGACAAAACCAGAAACAAGACTAATGCTGTGGTTCAAACAGCACCCATGGTGAGTGATGCTGTGATGTGCTCAGAGTGGTCTGTGACCAGTCACCACCCCCACCACCCTTTGTCCCCCAGCTATTTGGCATGCCAGCTTTCCCCTGATGCTGAGAGCTTGTACATTGTAATGCTAGTGTAAAAACAAACAACTCTGCAAGACAGATTCAAGTTTTCTCATCTTGCTCACCTGACTGTGAAAATCGTGTACTGACAATTGAATTTTTCAAAACAAAAGTGAGTGATATACTTGTTCATGTTTGCATGACTTTCCCTGAGGGACATCACGTTTCACTCATTCATTATTTAAAATTCCTGCCAAAAATCAGTGGGTCCTCCAAGTATAGAAATACTGCCAGAGCATCTCTACATCTGCATAAGTAGTTGCTGCTGACCATACACTAAGCTTCATGAAGAGCTTCTCTACTCAAATGATTTCCAGAGGAGCTCACACTAGAAATATGCTGTCTTGTCATACCATCTGTATTCTGGAATATCAATAAATATTGAGATGTTATGAAATGCTCAACGGTAAAGATACTAAGTCTAGCTCAGACTGCTGTGTTTAAAAGGCACGGCCTCACACAGTTTTTAAGATGCATCTTCACCTTGTTCCAGGTTGCTAACATTTAAATGGGTAAATTAACTAAAGTTTCTGGGAACATTCATGTAAGTAAGAGCTATCTTGCATGTGGGAAATCAATACAGCTCAAGTAGTAACTCTTGTTTACTAATGGCTCTTTTCTCATTCTGCTGAGGACTAAATAATAAGTCCTTAGCTGAACTATCTCAGTTCATGTTTTTCATGACAGTTATTTCCTGTTTAATCAAATTATGACATTAATTATATTTATTTCATTAGGAAAAAAAGCAACAATGTAACCAACCTGCTCCTCTTTGATTCCCTGTGATTTCCTACAATAACACTGTATGTGGGCTGTATTATTTTCTAGGTGTTTCACCTCTTTACTTCTTTGGACAATTACTTTACATGTCCTTTTTGTATAAAAGAGTGCACGTACTGTAGATTGGTATCTATTAGGACACACAGTCTACAGTATAAGGGTAGAGCAATAACAATACAAACATATGGTAACCAGATGTCAGCCAAGCACGAAGTCAGGGAAAGGGGGTACGCAGCAGTTTACAGCAGCTCAGCAAGAAACAGGAGAAAACAAAAACACTGACATTTTCTAGATGCTTTTTTCTCAACCCTGTATGAGAGACTGTGTCAACTCATGAATTTAATTTCCCTCTGCATGCCCAGGAAAAACCCTTCTGAACTTAGGAACTCGAGGAGCTGAAAGTGATGGATCTGGTATCCGGTGGTGTGGTCCTTGGCAGCGTGGCTCCCTGTCCTCCCACAGTGCACTGTGCCTGCCATGCACAGAGCAATAACACTACAGATCCTAAAGGTTAGAAACAGCCCTCCCTTCCTTTTCAGAGGAATTTTGTTGTTTTCCTCTCCAATCTACAACAGGGCCACCTTGGGAATATTTCAAACCTCCCTGCTTTCAGCTTTAAGAGGTACATGGCAGCTGGACAGATGCTTGTGTGCTGGGGGAATAGGGATCTACATCTATATTACATGTCATCGACTGAATGTGCCATTGAAACCTTGACTTCTACCTGTGTTTAATGCCCTTGAAATCTCTGTACTTCCTCCTCGTGGGCTGACACCATCTGCAAATCCATTTTCTAGCTGCTGCCTTGCTCATTTGCTTTGGTGAGATCTGATGTTTTGCATCTGAGGTGACAGCAGTTAAACCTCAAACTGTATGTGCAGAATTCCTGGATAGAAACATTTCTAAATTTTCATGAACAAGAATTGAATGCAATGCATTCTTCTATGCAGTGTAAGAAACGTTTCGTGAGCCCAAATTACCATAATATTTTCCCTTGGTGCAGTTAACGGTTCTCATTGAATAATTAGACCATGTTTGCTTTCTGAAAGGATGGGTTTTACATAGGTGTATTTATCCTATTGTAACCACGAGATAAGCAAAAGCTCCTGTATATTTCAGTCCTTGTTCATCAGTAAATTGAAAAGGTATGCTTAACTGTCCTGGGGAAGCAGGAGCTATGTATCTATGTTAATACAGTGCTGTGCACATTACAGCCCAGGTAGCTCAGGTGTTTTGGAAATGTTGCCTATTACACAACATAAATTTAATTAACATTGTGTCAATCTTTTTTCTAGTTTTGTCCCCTATGAAGAGACTATTAACTCATACCAAAGCTCGTGGAAGTCTTTTTATTGACTTACAATAATTAGGAAACTCCCAATTTCCTTATTGGTAATAATAATAACATAAATAATCATCCCTTCTCCCCTCTTACCTTATATACTGCATATATACTTATATAACCTTATATACTGCAGTTTCCAAGGTCAATATTGTTTTTCATAAGGGACATGGTACCTGAATCCACCTATTTCTCCTGCATTGAGATTCTGCCACTGCTACACTCTCCTTTTCACAAAACAAATAAGATAATATTTCTCAAAGTCTGAGAAGAGTGTGAACTATGAAGTGTTAGATACAAAGGATGACTGTAAAAGAATTCAGAAGTATTCAGATAGGATGAAGCAGGGGATTTATGCAGAAAAGGAGGGGAAAAGATGCTAAGTGAAAACAATCTTGAAACATCCCAGTTTTTCAGTCAGAAAAGATGATACACCCTCATTAAGATATGGTGTTTGGAATTGTAATGCTCCGTTAGAAATGGGAAGGAGTAAAGTCCTAATTATGTTGGTGTTTATGAACATTTCCCTGTATAATTTGGTGCAAAGAATATCACAGGGTGTTATTTCCTTTCTGTATGTAAAATATAATTTTAATAAAGAAATGGAATAACATTTTAAGTTCTCCATTTACAATTTAAGGTTAGAAAGTGTCAAAATATCAGGTTATTAGGAATTCACTATTTTTATAAAGGCTTTGTGAAGAAAGAACACAGAGCCATAAGGGAGTTCTGAGCGAGATGTTGCAGCTCTTACATCCCTTTCCTACAGTTTAAACTTAGACCTCTGCCTTTAAATTACCCAGATACATTTCCTCCAGTCCTCTAAATGAAAAGCTGTTGTGGCTCTCATTACCCTAATGCTGAAATTATAGAGAACAGTAAATTCATAACTAGTTGTAGTGAACTATTTTCATAAATTTCCAAATGAAATCGTAATAAATACATCATCCAAGGGAAGAGAAAAGCTGACTGTTGATAGAAACACCCTGTCCTCTCTCCAGAGGCAGAGGCTGGGTGTGGAAGGGTGTAAGAAGTTTCCTCACAAGGGGAAGCTGAGGGACAAACACTGTTCCTTTCCCTGTGGGGACCAGTGACAGGACCTGAGGGAATGGCCTGAAGCTGTGCTAAGGGGGGTTAACTTGGGTACCAGGAAAAGGTCCTTCACCCAGGTTCCCAAGCCTGCCAGAGAGTTCAAGAAGCATTTGTACAATGCTCTCAGGCAGGACCCTAACCCTAGCCCTCCCCCATCCTCTCCCCCCCCAGAAAAATCCCAAAACAAACCCAACCAAACCCCCTTTTTACCTTAAACTGTGTTTGTCAGGTTTATAAATTACCCACACTTCTTTCAAAGCCCATAAAGAAAAACTGCCACGAACTTGTTATGGAAGCAGAGAGGAAAAGTAAATTGTTATCACTGGAATATGACTTGCCATCTGCTGGTACTTAGTTCAGTGGAATGGAAGGTTTGAAATCAAATGTGTGCTACTTATACTAGACTTCCTGCTCAGTCACTTAAATGCATATCTTTGTAGGTTTTACCAATATGTATGCTTTGTGGTCTTCCAAATACACTTGTATGTCTCATTCTGCTGCTGATCAATATGTACAGTTACACATGTAAGTGTCAGCCATTTGTAACTTATGCTTTAAAAATAATTCACTGTAATTTAGTTAATGGGGCCATATGTTGAGTCAGCACTTCAAACCTCTATTTAATCTAAAACCTCCATTGTTAGTCCAAGCTATATATATGTATATACACATTTATTTCACTGCCAATGAAAAGTGTATTTGGAACCAGATATGCCACTGATGTTGAGTCCTGCTGATTTAATTTCAGCTGAGAATGTAGCTTGTACTTAAGTTTTTTCATTCCCAAACATTCTGGATTCCACAAAAGTCCTGTGGATGTATTTTTAAATGCATTTATAAAATGAGTGTTTGAAAACAACAAATAGGTATGTTTACTGCCCTTTACACTGAATTTCCTTTTGTTTTTAATTTAAATTATCTGACAGCCTTTGGAGTGGCTGAAATCTGTCTATGACTTTTTTTTTTTACACAAGCAGATATCAGTTTTCTCAGTTTTTAATTGTATAGATCTGGTTTAACCTCAGGGGTCCTCCTTCAGACTTGCTCCATGGTAACACACAGGTTCTGTGATATTTGTCTATGTAAAATTGCAAGTCTTTCATAATTAACTCCTCCTGCTAAATAATGTGGCCAATCAGCAAACTTCAAGCAGCTGGAATATAATTTTAAGGGCTGTATTATCAAATTATCAACATATTAAAGTCATTATCAATTCAGTTTAAAATAATGTGCCAAAAAGACACACAGTTACCTTGGAGGAATGAAGAAACATATTAAAACTGGCAAGCAAACCCATCAGTAAAACAGATGATAATCAATCTTGAAGGAGTTTAACAAATGGCTGCATCGTGAAATGGATGCTGTCATGAGCTGTAAACGATTTGGTGATGACTCCAGAAGGATAAAAGAAGAAAGTTTAAAATATAATCATGAGTTAAGAATCCTAGAAAAAATCGGGTAAGGAAGAAATAGCTTTCATACATTTTGTGCTGGTCAGTACTTTTAAAGAACAACTCTATGAGAAAACACTATTCAGAAATACAAAATATGCTGACCAATCTGTATAAGAGGATTTTACGGGGAAAAGAACTAAAATGAATTAACTCTTCAGTTCTCTCAGGATAACTGTATTTTCATTTTTATATCCAGGTTTTTTGTTTTCAATGTTTTTAATTTATTGTAGTTTTCATTTGTTGTCATTTATGGGGGGTCTCCAAAAGCAGTGCAGCAAACAGAGAAATATTGATTGATATTAAACTCCATGAAAACAGGACAAGCAAAAAAAATTCAGGTAATTTCAAAGAAACATAGCTCAAAAAAGAAGAAAGTTGAGGTCAAGCCAACCTGAAACTGGCATAATGCATTTCTGGCTTTCTCATGGTAGCATGGAACACTTTAGGGTGAAAAAAAAAGAAACCTTCCAACCAGTTGGTGATGGAGAAACTGTATTTTCAATTAAAAAAAAAAAAAGAAAAAGCAACAAAACAAACAAAAAAAAAACAACAAAAAACAACTGAAGTTTTGTTGTAGCATTTCTCACAGTAGGATAGTGAAAAAATGGTTTGAAATACTTAACCCATCAGAAAGGGAATGAGAGATATAAAGCAAAGTGGATGGCAATCTTTCAAAAGTCCCCAGGGTGTAGCAAAACCCCGGGATTGTCAGGTAGCAGGGGAACTGGAGCAAACCTTCACCTGGTCAAGCAGAACACAAGCTGAATTTCTTGAGGATGTTCATATTCTTCATCTTTGAGGGTTGCTAAAATGTCATAATGATTAATTGTCTTTTGGCCTTAACATTTTATAGTTCTTATTTTATTTTTGTGTATTGAAACGTTCATTGTTTTAATTAAATTCAGCTTGCAAAGCCATTAGTAAAAAAACACTAGGTGCATTCTAGTAATTTGTGTTTTGTAGCTGGTCTCTGATTTATGAATGTATTAGTATCATGTAACGCCTCTGTTGTTCTAAAGGCTTATTACTGTCATCTCACCATGGCTATGTTATTATTTTAATTAATATCCAGAGCAAGAAGTAAAAGATAAGAACAAAAACCCCAAAACAGATCATGTATTCCTCAAGCCCATGAGAAATAATTAACTCATGGTATGTAAAACAAGTTATAAATAACATTAAAATATATATCAGATTTTGAATTCCATATATATTTGAATTTTGAATCCCATATCTCAGATTAGCTCCAGTGAAGCCATTGGAGTTATTGAGTTAAGACTGTTGCAGATTTAAAAATTAATATGTAATGACTCAGTTTTTTGAAAAGTAACAGTGTGCCTCATCTACTGCATCTGTTACTTCTGTCACAAAAGAAATAGATGAGACTGCTTAGATTTATTTGAGCATATATATATAAAAGATTTATCAATAAAAATTAATCATACTTTTTAATCAAACTCTTTCCTTGAGGTAAATGTAGATAGATTTAAGTATTCAGGACAAACCTTCTTGCCTTTAAAGATAGTTTTGTATAAAGAAATAAATTACAGTATCTCTTCTGAGTTTTAAAAATTTCATTGCAATCAAGCAATGAAAAGCCTCCACACATGCAAATGCAAACTTGAATACTTTGGAGTGAAACATTTAATTCAAATACATTCTATTTAATTCTTTTTTTAATGTTTTCACCAAAAAAAGTAGTATTTCTAAATAAATGAAAATATTTTTCCTCAATATCATCAATTAAAGGAAAAATACAGTCAAGCAGACTGCTCTACACTTGTGCACATAACAGTATAGAAAAGTCCAGTTACACTGACATTTTTCCACACTTTAAAATTTCCTCAACCTTGTCTCATCTTTATGTAGTCAGGTGGTATATGATATAAGAAACTGAGGCAAATGGAAAAGGATTGCGTAGCAACAAACAAATTAGGATGTTTTTAGTTTTTTAACTAAATTCATTTATGTACTTTAAAAAGCTCCAAACAAGCCCACATTGTTCAAGACGAAGAAAAGTTAAAGAAGTTCTTCACAGGATTGTACAGTCTTGTTGCAGCAAGATCACAGCCTCACGGAATGTTTTACCTATTTACATGGAGATGTAAATAGATGTTCCAAAGACAGAATCTGTTATGCAATATTGGTGAGGGCAGAGATGAAAGAAACCATTGAGGCCATGTAGTTTCCATCAGAAACTGAATGTGACAGCAGGAGAAGAAGGAGTGATGTTGGGAGTGAGCCTGGGCTGGAGGTGAGCCAGGCTTCTGGGAGGAACCAAGAATTCAGCTGAGAGGCTCAGGGATGCTTGCAGCAAAGTGAGAAGAGGCAAGGCTTGCAGATCCCAACAGAAAGCATTCCAACAGGACAGAAGGAAAATATTGCAATGTGAGTGATTAAACACCATCAGTTGTCCAAAGAGAGTGTAGAAAATTGATGTGGTGTGTCTTCTCTGTGTGGGTAACATTTCCCTCTCTCTCCCTCTTAGGTTTTTTTTAAAGCACTGTCCCCTTCTGTAGTGAATTACCAATGTTAATGAATATTGATCTTGTCTAAATTATCCAGGGAGAGCAATGCTGCTCTGGATTAGCCTTCTGCATTGCTTAGCAGTCTTAGGAAAAGATCTGTCATGGGCAATAATGAACATTGCAGGAGAAACAAAAGGGACTGAGTGCCTACACAGCACTGAACATTTGCTTGATTAGAAATGGACAGTTTAAGTAGAAAACAAGCAGATAAACTCAAATACATGGAATACTTGATAAAAGATAAGGAAACTCTACATGTTTTCTTACAAAGGAAGATTTTTTTTTTCCAGGAGAACAGGTTGAATATTGTTTTTAAAGTAATGATCATTTTATTACAGGCTTTCCAGCAAAGTTCTCTAAGATCCTATAAAGCAGCAGCCAACCACGATGTACAGTTACACCAGTGTGAATTATTGAGTTGCATCTGTCTCTCAGAAACTGCAAACATTTGTTTTCCTTGCCTTCCAGTTATAACCAAATGACAAATGACATGCAATATGGCGCAGATCTACTACCTGCAAATCCCTGCCCTGAAAACAAGTCCAGTTTTGGTATTGTGCAGATAAACACTCTGCATAGATGTAAGAACAACCTGACTTTTTAATGTACCTGAGATTCTTCAAAATTTCTTCCCATGATATTCAAATATTTCAGTTTGTGGATTATTAATAATCCTGATTTCCTACAAGTGTCTTGTCAGCACTATATGAAAATCAAACCTAAAACTAAAGTTTTTACTTTTGTCACTTTCAAAAGAATTAATCTCTTCTTGTATCAATCCGATGTGCTTGTATGTGAATACACATAGTTTGTGTACTGCATACACATTACATTTTGTAGTGTAATTTTGTACATACTCTAAAGTAGACTGTTGCTGAGGACTATACAGTGCAAATCCATTACATCTAATATCATATATGTAATTTCATGTAGCTAGACTCACAAAATCATGCCACGGATGAATTACTTTATGTGATCTGAGTAACTGAAGGGACTAGTTATTAATGTATTTTTTAGGAGATGATCCCCAACCAAAACAGTGAAGGGGTATTCACTTTCTAACCTTCTAAATATTTTCACAATGTTACCTTTCTCATCCTAAGTCAGTTAAATAAAGTAGATATAAGATAGGAAATGTTGCTTTGTTAGCTGAGTATTTCTGATCTAACCTTGAATTCTGCAGCAGAATCTCAAATATATCAGCAATATAATCATACTGGGTCATAATATCCAATTGTTATGGAAAAAAAAGGTGAAAAGGTAAAAAGTAAAAATAAAATAATTTTAGACTATCCAGAGATTTGCAAGTGACTTGAGAATAAATAAATATTTGTCCAAAGGGATGTTCATTCAGTATGGAACAGTTGCACAGAAACCATTCTTCTTCTTACCTCTGTCTTGCCATAAAACTGGAAATATTCTGTAGGGACAGAAAGTCTCAGATTTGCAGAGACTTCTCAAAATCCTTTGTAGACATATTT
>WEIV01001845.1:65926-101535 GCA_013390005.1 Calyptomena viridis
GTCTGTGTTTTTCAATGTTTCCTTTATCTATTTTTCCTCCTGAGGAAGATTTGTTATGAAATCATTGGAACAGAGTCCAGGAGACTGGATTTGAAATTCTAGCTCTGTCACAGACTTGCAATGGAATTTTTAGAGAAATTGTGATCTCTATGTCTGTCTTCTGTCTCTTTGTAGAGCTGCTGGGACTTTAAGACAAATTTTATTTTAAAATGTTGTCTTATTAGTATCAATTTTGCAATGACACCTTTTAGTAGTTTTGACATAGTAACTAATTTTTGAGACTTTCAAGACAGAAAAGCACATTAGTTTTTTAACTCTTTGGGAAATTGTGACAGCACTCGTATTTGTAAATTCTAAAGAACCAAGGAATGTCCCTGATTGCTGGAAATCTATTGAATGTTAAAATTTTACAATGTGATTTTGCTTGTCTTAATGCTGTCTTAAACAAGACAGCATGTGGTAGCTGGCACATGCTGAGACTCGGGGTTACTCTGGTTTTGGAGGCTAAAAGCACTTAAGAGCATGGATAGAGTCCAGTCTGTGATAACTGGCTTCAATGGCAAGGCATATCTCTGGACACTTTTAATTTAGCAGCGAAAACGTAGTTTTGTTTTTTCTCCATTGTTTTAAAATACAACAAAAACAAAGCAGAAGAGCAAATATCATTTCATTTAAGTTGAATGAAGAGTTTCTGCTGGTCCAAATGGCACTATTTTCAATTTTCAGCACATAAAATTTGGAAGAATTAAACTTTCAATTACAATTTTTTCCCATTAAATTAAAAAAAAAAACCAAACCCTGGTAAAAATGTTGATATGCCCATCTATAGCAGTTTCTATCCAGGCATCATGGAAATTAAGCCTTGTTTACCCATAAATTGGATACAAGTTAAATTTGAGTAGACAAAATCTTAATTTCCACAGTGTTTCTGACCTGACAGATGATGACTGGGCAAGTCAACAAATGTATTTCCACTCCGAACTTTTTTTCTTTTTAATTTGAAGAGTAAGAAACTGTTTATTCATTATTGCTTTGTCAGTACCCAACACAGTGGGGCCAGGGATGATGATGCCAATATAATACAGCCATAAATATATATATACATAAAAATATATACACAGACACCCCCTTGAGATATGCAATGTATGAAGTTTGGGTGACTTAAACTGTCAACTGAAATTACTTGTCTATACACAGGTCTTGCATACATTGCTGGAAAGTCTTCCATATCCTATCTTCCTTGTGTGAACAACTGTGTGAGTCAAATTATATTTTCAATTTTAAAATAATGAGTGGTTAAATTTATTTTATATGGTGTCTTTTAAAATTCAAGTTCTCTGAGTCCTTGACCTCAGTTTTCTTCCTAGTATTTTGGAATACTTCAGTGAAAACACCTCAGGATACCCACACATGGTTTAAAGCAAGCTGAAGGCACCACTAAGAATATGAAAATAATTCTGTTAATTTTTATGAAGAAGAAATTATTAAAAATTTCCAAATGTGAGCAACAGGAATGATAAATAGAAATTTGATTAACAAATTTAGATTGAATATAAAAAACCTGCAGCAAATATTTGGAAGGCTATGTCCTCTTAATAAAGGGGAAATATAATCACAGTCTTAAACTAAACAATATACTTGACAGAACATTATTTTATTAGAAAAACCTATAAATTCTTCTAAACATACTATGTCCCAGAGTAACTTGGTTTTTCTTGTTCCTCTTCCCCGCTGGTACTTGACTCCCAAGGCAAATGTAGGGAGACTTTCCATTCGTTTGGTTACTAAATTAACTGAGCTCTTTTCAGCTAAATATAGTCCTTTTTTTTTACAAGGCAAGCACAGCATCATGTCATGTTTTCTAGTTTGTTTATAATTTCTGAAGTGTCTACAAGTAAGATTTGGGATGCACAGCGTCTGTTTTCCAGATTGTCCTTCTAAATGACCATTTGTTTTAACAGTGTTCCAGAGTTGTGCTCAGTCTCCCTGGAAGAGTTTGTGACAAGGAGTTAAAACTAGAGGGCAGGAGAAATCTCCTTCCTAGCAAGGTGTTTGGGGTGACAATAGTAAAATGACACATCTTACAGAATGTCATATAATAGGATTTTGATCTTGACTTTAAAGTGCTACTTTAAAACAAAAGCTTAAATAATACATGAACAATGTAGTCCTTGAACCTTTAAATAATTTTTATGAATATAGTGGCATTTGGGTACTTGTCACAGAGGCAAGTAATGAGCCTGAATTAACCTGAATGGCTGAATAGCTTCTTCCCTAATTCTGCCTATTAGCCTTCAAGTAAAATATTTTTACTTAAGTTCTTTTTGTGCTAAACTTCTCCAATTTGAAGGGTTTTGGTTAGACTGTAATTCTCTGAATGTCAAAATACATCAGGAATAAGAAGAAAAAGAAGACATAAAGTGGCGAAATAATTTCACATGAAATCAACGAACAGAAATATATGGTAAATGTTTTAGCTACATTGCAGAAATTGCAAAAACCCACAAGGGGCAGCAGGGTTTGATGAAAATGTATACAATTAAAGTAAAGAGCCTGAGGCTGTAGTTGTCTAAGTACCATGAGGCTCTGCATTGAGATAGTTCAGAGATTTGGGGCAAGATTTTCATCAGAAAATGTCAGTTCATTGGGGCTGAAATGTCTCACATAAATGTATTGGTTTTGATGAAACTTCCACTGGGAGAAGTATCTAAGATCAAATATAGAATTTTTGTAAAAAGGGGACCACACGAGCTACCTCAAACATTTGAATATTGAGGGAATGATTCACAGCTTCACATAATTCGAACTCAACTGTAAACACTTTTAGAGCTTACTTGGACAAATATCTTGCTTTTGTAGTATTTTTCATTCATTTAGTTCTTAATTTCTCTGAGAAAAAGTCACCATCTTCAAATCTGAAATTTAGCAAGAAGGTTTGAACTGCTTTAAGCTTCTGAATGTTACATAACTATGAAAATCGACTGGGCTAGGGAAAAAAGCCAACAGATTTGCAGAATCAAGAACAGGTTGAAACTGATGGTTTCCTGCTCTGTAGGAAAGACTGGGAGACTGAAGGATTTTGTTCACAGAGCCTTTTGACTGGTAGCTGGAAGCAATGATTTGAAGAGAAGGCGTGGTGGTAGAGACTTGAAAGCTGGGATCAGGGAGCAACAGTTGGATTTCAGTTGAAAGAAAACAGGAGTGGAACCAGAATAGTGTCAAACCCATCCCAATAAGAGGAGTACCAAAAGTGGAAATCACTGGATCTTTCTCATAGGAACATACAGTGTGATCTTTTTGAGAGGTCTTGCTGGCTTTCATTTCTATTTTAAGGGACTTTTGAAATTAATGGGAAATGTTTAAAAAAGACAAAAAAACTATATAACATTTGAAATCAAAAATATGTTTCTACATATTTGTCAGTAGAGCTGTGTTCTTAAATGAAGCTAAGGCCCGCTATTTTGAGATTTTGTGTAGAAGGATCAAGATAGTCTCTGTCGTGGAAAACATCTAATATACATATAGAACAGAGTCAGAGTGTCACAGTGACATTCAGTGAGTTGCACAGGGAGTTCTTTTGTCAAGTAGAAAACTATCTTTCCTCTTCAACCTTGCTTACTTTTACTGTTACTTTGTGTATCCATAAGTGACTGAGACTCTCTGACCTTAATCTATGATTTCAGGTAAGACTGGGTATGTGGAACTGAAAATTGCATCTATTGCAGGTCCCTTGATCCCCAGGGACTTACATCTTCCTTGTGGTGTTTGTTATTACATTTCTGTGTTCTTCCCACATGACTCAGTGATCCATCAACACATGAGATTTAATGGGTTTTTTTACAGACCATGTTTGTTGACAGCTGTTTATTGTTCTTATACACCACGTATGTCTGACCCCTTGGCTTTCCTAGCAAGGTCAAGAAACCCTCAAGTGTTGAAGCTCTGTGCTGCACTGGCCCTGAGCTCAAGTTGTGTTTGGAGAAAAATGTCACACAGACAATCTAAACTTGCCTTCTTCAAGGCAATAATCACCTGGGAGTAGACACTCTCTAGGGTTAATTAACACTAATTGTGACTCTCCTATCCTCTTGTCAGCCTCATCTCTTGATACATGTTAGTGGATGTTTATGAGATGACAAATATCATCTATATAGTGATCTATGTCAATAATGACAATGAAGAATCAAAGCTAATTAACTTGTAATGGTGACATTTACCTCTTTGTAACTGACAGATTTTCAACAAAACCACACAAAGTTTCTATGTTTCTGTAAATAAAAATGGCCTCTGCCCTTATATTATGACATTTACATTTAGAAATGTGACAAGACACACCAGTCCTATCCTCACCTGATTAACTTTTGTTCACCGTATGGCAGGAGAAAATAGTATTTCATGGCTGTTTCATAGCTGAAGCAGTGTCCCAGGGGCACCAGGGGAAGAGAGGTAGGACAGTCTGCTGAGGTGCATGCCAGTGGGTTTGTGCCACTTGCAGATCTTCAGGTCACCCTCAGCCTGTTGCAAGCTCCTTAAAGTCTTGTCATTACAAATTTCCTGTGGGATATTGCCTGAGTGATCTGATTTGAAATCTACTTTTTATTTAAAAGCTGACCTTCTGATGTCTTCTTTGTCTTCTTTGCAAAACCGAGGTCAAGGTGGCATGTTAAGAATTTTAATAGTGCTACTGCTTTTGGCATTTGGGGGAAATTCTTTGCTCCCTTGAATTTTTTGATCTTTCCCCCTCCCACTTCCCAGTAATGATTCTCAAACCTTGGGAGTCTTTTTCTTTGATTTGGTTTTCTTCTAGTTTCAGTTTAATTTTTTTATGGGAAAGGAAGATGGCTCCTACCTTTAAGCACTTCCATCTGTCAGAGTAAGGCTGAAGGTTTTACCTCGTTTCAGTACAGGTGGCTTAATGCCTGTGGTAGAAATAAGCCTTAGAGGCAGAAGAATAAATTCAGCAATTACTGAAAATGCTTCAAGAACTTAATTATAGCAAATTTCCAAAGTTACTTTGGAAAATTTTGGTTAACTAATATATGCTTTCCAGTTTTGGGTCTCCTTGTGTTGACTTAAACTGGGAAAAAAGGGTAGAAAGTTCTAGCCCCAAGGTTATCACTATTTGTCTTAAGGTTTGTTGTTGGTGTACACTTAGTGAAAAGAGATAGGACTGAAAATAATTTAGCAGATTCATACATTTGTGAATTAGGTTTCTTTAAGAAGCAGTTCTAAGATAATAGATCTTGCTCATGACCCATACAGGGGAGCTTGCACTTCAGAATATAAATTCTTCAGGTCATAGTTTTCAAAACCACTAGATTCAAAATATCTGTAGAGGAAATTGACCCATGTCCTGAAATTAAATGGTATGAAAATACCATTGTTAAACAACGATCACAAGGATAGAACTGGTAGATGCAGAAAGAATGAAATGGATATTACCAGTGATGGCTTTTACAAATGAAAAAGAAGTACTAATGGCAACACCAAGCTTGCATGAGTCTTCCACTTGTGCTGGTGATGGAAATTTTAAACAGCATTTTTTAAATTTCTCTTAAAAGTGCACAACTATTTTCTTTCTCATTCATCCTTACATGTTGATGTCCTGTTGAGAAGCCTGTAATGCTTCTCTGGGAACTTTTTACTAGTACTGTGGTTTTCTACCTGGCTGGGCAGCAGTGCTTAATCCTATTGTGAGTAATCTTTACTCAGAATTCCCAGATAATCAGCTCTCACTGCCTAGCTGATTGCATTGATCCTGCAATCAATCGTGTGGTCGTTCTGCTGTAAAGCTAGAAACAGGAGAGTGAAGCAACTCTGCATTTTGGATCTGTGTGAATCCTTGGACACGTTTCCATGCACACCTATTCTCTCCTTCATCCTCCCACTCACACACACACGTGCACATGACCACAAGCATCCTTTATGTTTGATTAAATTAGGCAGAGAAATAATACATTTTCTTGTAGAGTTGCCTATCTGTGAATTGCCTTTGGATAAGGTGTTCTTCCTGTAGGTATTTATGTTGATAGTCTCCTGAAGCCCTTAGACTTCACATTTGCTACTCCCTAGCCTGCATCCAGAATGTTCTCCCAGGACTCTGCATTGACAGGCAGTCTGCATTCAGCTGTGGGTAAAGGGCAGCATATATTTGCTTTTCCGCAGAAGCAGAGCAGAGATCAAATTACAGCCACTTCTCAGTTACTTGGTTATTCCCTGGGGAAACCCAGCTAAACTCCTGTTTCACAGCAAAGCTCCACCCTGCCCCTCCAAACAGGAGGCAGAGGTTCAGACTCATTTACCTCTCTTGGAGCTTTCTGCTCCTTTATTCCTCCATTAGCTACACAGGCACAACTCGACCTCAGTATTTCATACTCACTGTGTTAGTTTTTAGATCTTAAAAATCCTGAGACAGAGGAGGAGTAGAGGGGGTGGTTTCAGGATGTGTGGGAGCTCAGCTTCATGCAGCATCCATGGAGCAAATTCATTACCTGCCTTCAGGAAGCAAAAAACATTCCTGACACCTGCACCTTTCAGTTCCTATGGGACACAGAGCCAGTACTGGGGTGTGTGCCTTAAAAAGGATTTTTACTGGAACATCCATTTAATGAGCAAACATCAATTTAAATGAAGTCTCCCTTTCAGCCTGCTGCTCACAGTTAATTGTGTCTGGTCTCTTCCATTTGGTTAATTTGCTTTTAACTTGCTCATATCTTTTGCTGTTTGCTGACATGGAAATAGTGGAATTCATCCTCTTTGAAGATCAAGATTGCTCATTTTACCATTGTTTCACATGTGAAGAGAAACCTTACTTGTTTTGTTTTCAGTATTGTGTCTGTGCTACCTATCATATATCTAATCTGATTTTTTAAATTTGTTATTGAAAGACAAAGAAACCAGAAAAAGATTTGTGTTACTTTATTAACTTTAAAACACATTTGTAAGTGATTATTTGCAAACAATCCAAGAAAAAGTGTATCCACATTCTGTTCTTTAATGCTATTTCTTCCACTCTTTATGTGAACTGGTTTATCATACTAAAGTCTCTGTACAAAATAGCTCAGCTGTTGTTTGTTAGAAAATAAAAAACTGTAGCATTTCCTTTGGGGAAACAGATAGATGAATAATGTTTCATGGGCTTTGAAAAACATGTAGGAAGAATAGGGCGGACTTTGTTCTGACCAAGCTAGAAAAGTCCTTCAAGTAAGTCCTTTTTAGCTGAGCTTTTTCTAAACTTATATCTTAGACTAGAATGATGGCATATACATGCATTAAAAGTTGGGTAGCATAATTTGTATTTAAATCCATCATGCTCTGAAGACCTGCATGCTCAAATTCTGTTTTGAAGGGATAGAAACAAATCTGTCTTCATGGGCTTTTCTTTGGTCACATCTAGTGTACTGGCAAAAATCTACCTATAGGATACAACTGGAATGAACAGCCTGCAAACAAAAATTTTTCTGTCTTTTTCTTCCTCATTATTTAAGATTTAACAAGTTCTATCAGGTAGAAGTACTTTACCCTAATTATTTAAGATTTGACAAGTACTATAAGGAACAAAGCTGTCTGAATAAAATTATGAGGCATGTACTTGTTCATGTTCCCTGCTGATGGGACCTGTGTCATTGCAGGCTGAGGTTACTAATTAATCCCAGGCAAAGGTTTGTCCTCTCAATTAGCAGTCCCTTAGATAAGCTGTCTGGTTGATCTACAGCTGTCTTTTGGGAAATACCCGTGTTATGCAAGTTTTATGATTCTGACCCCCTAGGCCAGTTACAAAGTTATTTCAAGGAGAGGAGTTGATCTGTTTTGAAGAGTAATAGCTGCCTGTAGTGTCCTAGGGCAAATCCCATCAGGTAACTGCAACAGAGAGCTGGAGTCAGCATCCAAAAGGAAGAGGAGAAATATGCCCTCAGTCTGCAATGCTGCAAATTCCATCTCTGAACCACACAAAGTCCCTCAATCTCTGTGTTTCTGGAAACCCAGGAAAGGACATTTATATTCCCATGATGGTCAGAGAAAGTCTTTCTTAAGCTGTCTTAAAATCCATTTTTAATTCCAACTATAAAACATATGTTTGTATGTAAACATGTCTGTGATTACTTCACAGACATGGCTGACACACAGTACGAGCCAGGCCTGAAGAGTCTTAGTAACCCTTTAGCTGTATGTTTTTTCCTAACACACTTTCTCTGCCCAACGGTGATCACAACATGCCAACAGGGAAACCAAAAGGGCACATACTTTGTGTGAGAGTTTAGAGGCCCAGATCAAGATACTGAACTTGACCAGGATTTAGTTGTGTCAATCTGCCCATCCATTTTCTTCTCCTCGGATTTGGTTTTCTTCTATTTCTTCTGGGCATCATTATTACCCTTCATTCCTGTCAGTGGCTTCACAGAAGAGTGAACTTAGCCTTGGGATACGACACAGACAGAAGCAGTCTATCTCCCCTGTTTATCCAGGCTGACACAAGAGGCCAGATCCTGTGCCTACTTAAATTTACCCCGTAGAAGCTGAAGACATAAACTAAAGCGAGACTGAAGTGGTAAAATGGAGAATATTGCTCTGAAATCTGGGTTGTGACTCTCTCTGAAGAAGCTCATCACTCCTCAGCACTCATGAATAGAGTCTGAGCTCATCACCTCTTTCTTACTCCAAGCCCCAGCAGCCACAAAGAGACCAAGGCATAAGAGCACTGGGATTAACCTGTATCCTTTAATACTTTAATACTATCCTATTAGTATGGTGCTTAAATATGCTGGGGAATTTAAGGATGATTCAAATTACACACTTCAAGACTTTTAGGACTTGGGAAGAAAATAGAATTTTTGACTGATGGAGCACAATTCTTTTTCCAGCTCTACCTTTGCAAATTGTGCATGTTGGTAATGTAATGGGGGGGTGGGGAGATGACTGCAGAGCCTCCATGGGATTTTTAATTTCAAAATGGATGGCAGATATCCCTTCACTAATAAATCATCTGTAGCCGTTCTGCAAGAAAGGAAAGAGGCTCAAGGCATACAATTTTGGTCTTGCATACTTTTTCCTACTTTCTGGGTTCATAGAGTTAACAGTTGTTTGAAGTAGAAATGGGCAGATGACTGGCCACATAATTAGTCGACATGTGTTGTTTATATAAATTTCATTTGAATTCAGTGCATAGCTAGAGATGTATCAGTCAGCATGATTTTTTTCTTATAACCTTATTCTTGCACTTCTTTTTTGTGGCACTACTTTCTTTTGGGCGAGAAAAGTCATATATATTGTATTGCCTTTCAGTCATATGTATTGCCTTTCTCTTTTCTGCGCAACCTGGCCTAATAAGACCATTGCAGTAGCTGTAAAATTAGCCTATGAACTCTTTGTGTCCTTGTCTGTCTGTCTCAATATCCCTCAGATCAGCCTGGTAAAAAGGCTTCGCTGTGAACATATCTGTCTTTGTCTTATTATAGACTAATGTTGGTGTAGGTGGCAGACTGATGAAATGCAGCAGGGGTTTCTGCTTCACATTCAAATTGCAGTGCATTTCTTTCTTTCTCTTTCCTTTCAGTAGGGTATCCACTAATACTCCTAAAATCAACAATTACAATGGACACAGGGAGAGCATAACTATGATGTGCCTATGACTTTTTGGATGGTACTGCAAGAGTTATTTCACCGTCTCATCACCCATTTGCACAAATACCCGTTTTATATTTACAGTTTGGTTATGGCAATAGAAAGAAAAGAGAATTAAAGGGTTTAGATCCAATGCAGTGACAAATATTGGACATAAAGTGATTTACTGTCTGTCTACTGAGGTTTTTAATTGATCTACAGGTGTTTTATATACTTACAGCTTGTTCTTCAGAGTAGATACTGAATGTAAGTTCATGGTCTCATCCTATTCTGTATCCATCCTTTCAGTTTCTATATAGCAAATACAAAGAAGTGACACCTCTGCACAAATGACTGGCATGCCAGGCCTTTTTTAAATATCCAGATGTCTGGACTCTATGTATGAATATCAGTTTATGTCTTATTTACTTCAAATGAACCCCCTAATTGTCCTTTTGTATGTATGTGGGTGCTCTGAGATCTCTCTGCCTCCTAGCTTTTGTGCATGGTTTGTGCAAGATTCAAGAAAAAGAATGTATCCTCATGGGAAAGGAAAATCGATTAATTTTAAAATTATGTAGTCTGGTTTTGGAGTTATAGAGTGAGTTCTGTGGGGTTTTCTACCCCTGACTACAGTATTTTGGACAGTTACTCTCAAACTTTAGCACAATACATAATGCCTATATGGGGAACTTGATTTTTTAATGACTGTTTGCACCACTTAATGATGTCTGTGATAACCAGACCCCTACTGATTAAGAAGAGATCCAGAATAACTTCATGTGTCAGACTAACAGAATGAGGATGGATGTTTTGTGCTGCAGGCACTGGCCTGGTGTTGAAAAATTTGGTGCTCAGTTCCTGGCTGTGTCACTCAGTGTATGATGGTAGCCGAGTCTTTTAGGGCCATTTTTTTTCCCAGTGCCTAAAGTAGCAAGTCAATATCTATTGGCATTTGCAAAAGCAGGAGGGGATTGGCTTCCATTGGGCCTTTTCAGCAGCCCTGTGGAATGCACAGTTCTGAGTCCAGCAAGTCTGCCAGGAGTCACCCTTGCTGCCCTTCTCCCTACATATTGATGCCATGCCCAGTGCAAGACCATCCCAGACATCTTCACAGCTTCAGATTTCGATCTTAAGAACCTAGCAAAAAGGTAATCAGGGAGTTCTTAAGTGTACAGGAATCCCAGAAGCTACCACAGTAAAATTTCCTGTTCACATGGGACTCAGGATAGAGATGTGGGTAATATCACATCCGTGTGTCTGAATTACCACTTTGAGAGAATGGTGGCAATTTCCATCTCAAGCTTTGAACAACTTGCAAAGCTCTCCTCCACCTTGGAGGACTGCATTCCTAAAGACACTCAGGTAATGGGGTCACAATATACATAACAAAGGGCATCCAACACAGTTTTCCTGCACAGTGTCTGAGTTTCTCTCACAAGGCAGGAGTTATTAAAAGTATAGTTCTTGATTTAAGTCGGCACAGGTTAAAACCATTTTCATTATTTTCCTGCTCTAATTTTGGCATTCTTAGACTGCTAACAACAACAATAATAAAAATTACATCCTTAGTTTTTACGCTAAATAACCACAGTAGAAACAAGTTATCCGTTACCGTAAAAAGTTTGCAAGTAACTATCTATCTTGAGACAACAGGAAAGTTACTCTCTGTATGGGGCAGACAGAATTCCCAGGCTCCTGTTTGTCACTAATCTTGCAGTGATTGGGAATTCATTGTGCTTGAGTTGTCACAGACTGTGTTTAGGTAGCGTGTTTCACATCTGACTACGCTGTCAGGTACACTGAAGTGGTTGCTGAAATAAGATGCCTGAGAACCCACTCAGCCAAGATGTGCCATCTGTTTCCTGATGACTGACAACAGTGAATGTCTCTTGCGCTCCTGCCAGCGGAATTCTCCCTTTCAAATCACATTGTGCAATGCCAGAGTCATTCCCTGCCATGTCATTAAAGCTGAGAAAGACTCAGAGTTTCTATTTAACTAGCAATTTTTCAATTTCTAATCTTGTTCTTTTGGTCCAGAAATGTGCGAACAACCCAAGTACGTCATTCTCATTTTCTACATTGAAGTTTTATTTTCATTGAAAATAAAATAAGTTTTATTATTTTAATTGAAAATAAAAAGTTTTCATATTGATACAAGAAAATTGCCTTTTTCTTTTCTAATTTATGTGGGAAAAAGTTTTTCTCTAGTGCAAAAATTGTTTTATTTAGTGCCTTCTCATGCAAAATATTTAAATGCAAATATTCACACAACTCTGACTCTGCTGCTTCCATGTACTCCTCTGCTTCAGTGCAGTGGTGATGCCTGCTGTGGATTGTTCACACTGCAAGTGTCATTACGTCAAAAATAGTAGGTTAAAATTGTACTAGATTCTATGGATTATTATCAGGAAATATGCAGAATAGAATAACCTTCTGGTTGCAGAAATCATTTAATTTCTGTCAGTCTCCAGCCTCCCAAGAGGGGAAGTGACTGTCCAGGTGGAACTCATCAACTTCCTGTCAGATTTCTGAAAACCAGAATATGTCAGTAGTCCTAAATTTGGAGCTTAAGTGGGGAATCACAGAAACACCTTATTTCCTGGACCAGTACTTATTTAACAAATTGATGACATCCATTGACAGGAATGAAAAATGGAGCATTTGTCAGCCATGGCTAAAGAAAATCAAATTGCAAGCAGACACCAAGAGATGGTGTCACTTCCTCCATGTCTGTTTGCGTTCTTCCACCTTTTCCTTTGCACTGGGTCTGGGGCTTGTTCCTTCTGGTGAGGCAATTTCATTCTCTAAACAATCAGAAAGCAAATTGTTTTGCAGGTTTTTTGGGTGTTGGGTTTAGGGTTTTTTTGTATGTTTGATGTAAATTGCTAAACGTGCTTAGCAGGGTAAGAGGATGATTGTAAATGCATTCTGCCTGCTTCTGCTCCTTCCCATCCTCCTCTGCTGTGCTAGCACGGGTGCTTTTGCATCCATGCCTTGAACTACCTCAAGGGATTGGCACAGGTTTAAAATAACCTAGTAAAAATGGCTATTATTATTCTGGATCAGTTCTCCCCACAGTGTCACAAACAATTGTACCAGGATGCCTAAAGAGAGATGTTGGAAGAAGCTGGGTGGTCAGGAAAGGGGGAGGAGAAGGGCACAGGCTGCCAAAACAAATGGATGTCAAATCTGCCTGTAGCATGCACTTGAATACCCACACAGGAAGGTAAAGAACTGGTATGACACAAATTCATATCCTAACCTGGAATGCATTTTCCCCTCAATACAGATGCAGCCTTAGCTACTGTGATAATTAAAAATTTCACTGATGGAGCCGCTGCAAAGAACTTGAAAGGGTTTTCCGTTCTTTAGTGCAAGAAGTACAAAGGAAGCTATGCTAATGCAGTTATGTGCTCTGTTCTTTAGGATTTATTTATTCTTCCATTTAAGACACAACTTGCAGCTGCAAGGAGCTGAAGTGTGGACTTAAAAATAGAAAGAGACTAAGTATATTACAAAAAATAACCTCTAAGTAGACTATCATGTCTGGCTGGTTTCTTTGCAGTGTATTGTGTGTCTAATAAAACATCATGTATTTTGAACTTTACAGTATTTTCAGCCTGAAATTTCTGTATGTGTCCCATTATGAATCATGACAGAGAATCCTACACAATATGAATATATAAAAGCACATACAGGAAATGACTGAAAGTATTCTGGACTTAGAGCTCTCAGGAACAAATATGTATTACTAGGACTCTCTAAGCACTGGCAACACCTCTTAGGTTGCATACTGAAATTTCTTGTATCATTTAAGGCTGTTGTTTCATTTAAATCTGAAATGGTTTTGATCCCTTAAGAAGTAGGTGCAGGTAAGGCACTTTATTCAGTGCCATCAGCAAGATGTGGGGAAGCTGCCAGATTCTTGCCAAAGGTTTGTCTTCCACTCCTTACTCAGTGCATTTACTATTTTAACATAATTTTAAAAAATACTTTTCTTTTTTGGTGCATATTTGATACTTCTGCTTCCCAAGACTTGCTCACAGTCATCTGCTAGTAGGCATTAAGAAGTTTTCACATTGTGTGGTCCTCCTCCTCTTTGCTCTACTTGTACATTTTCACAAGCATCTGTCCTTCCAACACAAAATGCTGGAAACTGAAATGCATTTCAGCTGCATCATCTGCAAATTTGTCCTAATGAAACTTGGCTAAAGCAGTCAAAGTTGCTCCAGACTAAATGAAACTGCCACATGTTTTTGACAGTTGAGATGACAGTCCAGCTCATCTCTCACAGCTCAGGTTGTCATGCATCGTTAGATTTATGAAATGTGAGAGAGAAGTCTATGATAGAAGCTACTGTCCTTCAGGCTCTCACATTATTTTTTTACTTTCTTTGAAATTCAGAAAAAGTAGAAACCTTGAAAGATAACCATGCACAGGTGTGGGTTGTTGGTTACTTAAACTAAAAAAAAAAAAAAAGGCAGAAAAAGAAAAAATCCAAAATACAACTGATGATATTTTGGTCTTTAAAAAAAAGTCCTATTTAATTTCAGGGGAGTGTGTCAAATTGTGAACAGATAAAATTCAGGACACAAGTGAGTGGTGTTGGTGTAACACCTGGGGCAGGAGATGAAACTTTGTTGAGGACTTTCCCATTTTGGCACATTTTTGTACTCTTTTACAATCTTTCCAGTGGCTTCTCACATGAAAGTGAAATGTTTGTCTAATTGAATATCTCAGGTTATATTTTATAGATGAATTTCTTCCAATGAAACAGATAAGCTGGATAGCCAGATATCCCACAGCATCCACTTTAGTCCAGAGTCAGCATTTGAAATCTTGGAGTAGGAACAGCCAACTGCAAGGCTTTAATATATCTTCTGTGCCTTGTAAGTCTCCTTGTACACTCTAGAGCTTGCAAGTCGTGATGGGTATAAGGGAGAACAAGGTAAAGAAAGGTATATGCTATCAAATGGGAATTTTCTTCTCAAGGCAATAGGGACATTTTACATTCATTAGAATACTCTATCAGATGTAGCTCAGCTTAGAAGTTCTCCTTAAGAGTAGCACTCTGCATATCTACTATCACTCAGATCCCCTTAGTCTTTGTAAGAAATATTTACAAATCTTAATCTCTATTTTTCTTTGCCATGACAGATCCACTAAAATCTGGCAAAAAACTCTTTACTTGTGTTATGCAAATTAGTCTTCAAAGAACATACAAAACCTAGAGAACTCTATTTTTTGTGGCTTCAGTAAATGGATGTTTGGAGAAATAAGTAATAATAAAATAATAAATCTCCTCAGCACAAGGTGACAGTGAGCCTATGCCTGAGGTGTAGTAAAGAGCCTGTCTCCATTCAAAGGAATTGGTCTGACTGACATCACCACAAGTGGGAAGGACATGGGCATGTATATCAAATATATCCTACAACAGAAACAGAGAAGGAAATAAAAATCAACCTCTGAATAATCCTCTCCTGGTTTGAAATGTGCACTGGGGAAAATACCTACAAATAATAAATCTTCAGCTCTAAGAATTATGTTTGTCGCTTCATTTTCTGTAAAGTGAAATATTTCAATTTATTTCATTAAGACTTTAATTCCCCCCTTCCCCATGTGCTTTTCCCTTGAGGAAAGTTCATAAATATTTCCTTCTTAAGTTGCTCCTTGTAAAGAACTTGAAGGAATTTGTTTATTCACTGTGATTCTTTTCTCTCATCTGTTCTGTTCAGGAATGTGTATTGTGGTTTAACCCCAGCTGGCAATGAAGTAGAACACGTCCACTCACTCATTTCCCCACATCTGTTGGGTTGGAGAGGATAATTGGAAAAAGGTAAAACTTATGATTTTAGATAAAAAGGGCTTAATAATTGAAATAAAGTAAAATATACTATTACTAATGATATGGACTATCCCTTTGTCTGCTTTGGGTCACCTGTCCTGACCATGGAAAATTCCTTAACTTGGGGTAAAAAATTCTTAGAAACAACTAAACCATCAAATATTAGCAACATTATTCTCATACTAAATCTAAAACACAGCACTGTATGAGTTACTAGGAAGAAAGTTAACTCCCAGCTGAAACCAGGACAGTGTGAAAAAGTAACACAAGGCTTTTTCTATTCTGTTTGTTCTTTAATTTCCTTTCTTCTTCTTGTTCCTTTGTTATGTTCGGTATTTCACCCTTGAGCTGTCTGTTCAAACCGCATCCTCAGCAAACTGGTCACTTACATTCAGCCTGTCATCTCCCATGAAACCACTACATATTTATTTGCATTCTGACGTTAATTTTATATGGCTGGGGTTTTTTAATCTCGACTGTTATTGCAGAAATTTTTTTTAACATCTTAGTTTATTTTTAGGATGCTATTTTGTGCCTCCTTTTAGAAGTAGTAGCTCTTTGTGCATTTCTGCTATTTGGCTGGGAGAAAGACCCTGCTCAAAAGGTTGGTTGGGTTTTTTCTAATCCTGTAAGATTCTGTTTAGTTTGTGTTATAAACCTGTTAAAAAATGTGAATTTCCTCTGTTATCTGTTTACTGGCTTTCTCAGAAACTTACAGAAAGGCCACTTAATTGTGAATGCTCCACACCACCCTCAAAGTGTTGGGCCAAGGTTGGGACCAGAGACTTTGTCCTGCTGCTGGCTGCTCATGGTTTTGCCCACTTCAATATTTGGCTCTGGCTTGAAGCTCAGGTTCCAGCCTAGAAAAACCAACCAGCTCAGCACTATTCTATCCAAAGCCATCTGGGATCAGCAGGCAGCAGGCTGGCCAAAAAGTGTCACTTCTCCACAGTTACCTCATTTCAGCCAAAACCAGCTCTGGATTGCAAATCCTTCTGCTCTGTTCCAGTAGTGATGAGGACTAAATTGTTTGCAGATAATAATATCACCCAGGATGGAGGCATGGCAGTCCCTGTCTGCAGCTGATCTCAGCACTGCAGTGAGGCTGCTCGTCTTCACCCTGGTGCGATGAAGCAGTTCAGACCTTGTGGAGACAAGAAACACCATCTTTCATTCCTCCATCAGCCTGTGAGGCAAGGCCGTGGGAAAAGTGAAGGAAAAGCACACTGAGCCTCTTGAGGTCTCAGCAAGAGGATAAGAACTAACCCTCTTCCTCTCAGAAACAGAGTAAAGGAGGAACACAGGTGAAATTTGTGTTAGTCCTGGACTAAATGAGGCATGAGGTACTGCAGAGGTACAGCAGAGAAATATTTTCACGAGGGCCTGGCATGAACCATTTCTAGGCTTGAGCAGACAAGCTGCTCCACTTCTTTCACATCTTCCCCTCACCAGTTTGAACTACTTTCATAAAGAGACACATACAAAATTTTTAAGAATTAAGAGTAACATTTGTGATTCCCTTTAGGAAAAATAAAAGAATATTGTCATAACTTAGTCTTGTCTTCCACAGTGCTACAGTCCTCGTTTGTCAAAAAAAAAGTGAAGTTACTACAAGCTACAGCAGCCCTTTAGAAATACCTTATCCTATTAAATAAATTAGAAATATTTGCATTCTCCAAAGCACTATTGCATTCATAAACAGGATTTATGAGGACTATTTCTGGGGCATTAAAATTTTACAGAGAATTCTCAAACAGATGGTTTAATGCAATCACCTCTGGTAGCAGAATAAAGCAGTTCTACTTCCTAACTGTTAACATTAATAACTCTTGTAGATAAATAGAATCACTTTTCTCAAAGAATACAGTCCTCTCACACACCCTTCTAAAATAATTCCTAGCACATTTATCATTTGTTTTCTCTTAGTACAAAGGTGGACTGATCCAAACCTTGTTGCCACCTGAGGAAAGATCCAGTCTCACCAGAAGAGTTTGGCAGCATGAGTGCAGAAAACCTCTTTCTGGATTATTTTTTAGGACTTAAAAATATTCTTCTAATTTCTGTTGGAGTTTGCCCATTTTGCAGTCCAAATATCCCATGTATACACATATTAGCATCCAGCTTGACTCTTTTTTTCCCTCCAGCTGCACTGAGTTTCCAGTTGCAAGTTAGAAGTTAGTTTTGCCCTGGCTTTTACTTTATTCTTGACACCACTTATTTAAAGTACAAGGACAGATTTTTTGCATCACTTTTTATGCTAGGCAGTAGTGTCTTGATGTCAAAACCTGCCCATATTCTCACAACAAGGGCACACAGCTAAAGGAAACAAATATCTGCCTTGGTTTGGAAAACAAGAAGTACAGAATGGTGTAAAAATTCAACCCAAGCCGCTTGTTAGAACTATTTTTCTAGGAATAGTTTTTTCCCTGTTTCCAAGTAATTTTGGTATTAATGTGGGATTTTTCTTCATCATAACCTTGCTCTTCCCCCTAAATTAAAACTGAATCTGGACACAAGGCATGTGTCTCTACAGACAGCTGCATGGAAAACTTAACATAGTTTCAGAGCCGCAAGTTTATCCGCTTAAGGATATTACTAAGGAACCAGATGGAGAATAGTTTTCCATAGTTAACCATCTGGGCCCTGAAATGATACACTCTGCCCTAAGCATTACTATGGGAATTGACTTCATGATGAGAAAAAGCATAGAAAAAGAGACAAGCAGAGAAAGAAGAGCATAATATTTTATATTGCAAAATGTGCGGCCAAAGAGTCACGATTTTGTCACACATTGCAGTTTCCTTGTCTCTGTGTTTATAACCCGTGGGATAAAAGGAAGAGAGAAGGGGACTTCAGTGGTTACTATAGCATGGCAGCCAGCTGTGAAGGAAATCAGAGGTGGTATTTTGTTTGTAGTGGAAATCCGAATGAGTTATAAGATGTCAAAGTACAAGGGAGTGAGGTAACACTTTCTGATAAGGCTACAAATTGTTTACACTGATATGTAGTTTTAGGTCTGCTGGAATAATTTCTGGAGGTCTGCATTTCAGGGCTTCCAGCCAGTACTGTGTCCATATCTGAGAAATACAGTGATTTGCAGTGACGAGAGAAAGGTAGGAAATATGGGATGTTCCATTGGGTTTCTGGAAAACACCAAGTGCCTGGTAACTAGATGGAGTCAAAGCAAGATCTAGAATGACTGGATTTTCTGAGCAGAACTGCTGTATGGTCTTAACATGAAATCTATAAGCAAAAAGGCCTTAGGTGTAAGCTATAAAATAGTCCTGGAACAAGAAGACAGAACAAAGGTCTTTTGTTCTGAGGTGTTCATGAGGGACTACAACCTGCCTTGTTCACTGCAGTTTTTAGCTTAGTTTTAGTTTTATGCTGTCCAGGCATTTGATTCTCCCATCTTATATTATGTATTCTTTTGCTGTGTTCTTTTCTCTGACAGGGCAATTTTATAGGATCTTTTTCCTCTAGCTATTCACCTGCCTTTGCAAAGCCTGTAGGAACCTATTGGAGACCCTTTTCCTTCTGTCACTTTTTGAATGAAGCTTGACAATGGCTTTTTTTCTTTAGTAAATTTGGCTAAAATGGTAGACCTGAAAAAAAAATTTTAAAAAGGGTAAAAGTTTAATAAAGCAATAAACCTGGTTCATCTCAAAGTTCTGCTGAGTTATGAGGTTTGCTCTAGTGGACTATTTAATAGTGTAAACATGGATAACGAGCTACTGAAAGTCACTGAGCAAATGTCATCAACTTCTATTCAACATTAGGACATTTTATAGGGTTTTCAACTGTAGCTTGCTTTTCTATGTGTGTGACAGGTGAAGAGATGTGTTAAATAGCTATAAAAACCCAAAGACCTGGCCATTTAGCACATTTCTAGGTTGGATCCATGGAAAGAAATTAAAATTTAAAATCTCCATGACCTTTATCTAGATAGAACTGAGATTTTTTCTAGATATATGTATGTTGAAGCTGTTCTGTAAAGGGAGATGAAATTCCCTGTAATGGTTTAAATCACTGTTGTATCTCATACTTTAACAAAGTCCAATAGCTATTCAGCCTGGTGGCACTGTGTGTGTGTGTTCATGTGTGTTTGATTGGATCTGGATGTTCACAAGGAAATAACAGATAGAACTGGTTATCCGGTAATCCCCATTTTATTTTCTCTTACCAGAAGAAAATCTATGTGGGAAAGTCTGTAATGATTGTTTTTTCTTACTCTGTGTCACTGCTGTGGAACAGGCTGTGTGCTTGGATGTTGAAATTGGCTTCAGGTATTGATGGTATGAAACAGTTTAGGTGATATCACCCATATAGGTACATATCTCACTCTTAAATTACTTTTGTATCAGAATATATTTAAGAAAAATAATGATAAAAAACTCCACTCATCAATCCTTTTCTTCTTCACTGTTGCACTGCAGAACTGGAAAATATAATTTTTATGAAAAACTTGGCTTGGCAACCATAACATATGGTCTGCAGAAGATGAGGAGGTCATGTAGGTAAATAGATCACTGTTTTGCAAGATATTCACTCCTCCTATTAGTATATTTTATTCTTCTGGAATTTGTTGATTCATTAGAAGTTTGTCCAGTTAAGGCACATTGGACTGATGCTCTTCCCAGACAACTGGTAGCAGAGCCTTCAGTTGAACCTGTGTTTTTCCTTTCTTGAGCAAACAGTGAGCTCTGCTTCTTAATGAGCAAAAATATAAATAATAGTTTATATCCTAGAGCATAGAATACCATGAAAAGTGTGAGGAAAATTATTCTGACTATAAAGAAGAAAGTTGTTTGGTTGCAAAGAGAGACAGAAATCCGCCATAAACAAGGAGAAATGTCTGTTCTTGCTTTTCTTTTCTGCAAGCCTTGACCTAAAAAGAATGATTCAGTGCAAACAGCTGCTTTGAGGTAGAAAAAAGGAAACACTGAAAAGTCGCCTCTGTATCTGAAAAGGAATTCTTTTCAGTAGTTTTGCCCTACAGTTGTGTTTGTTTAAAGGCCTTTTCCTCTCCTGTAAATCTGACTCTGCCCTATTCTGTCCACATTGTGCACAAGTTATAGCTCATAAAATGCTAAATTGAGTTGCGAATGACATCGTTCAGGAAATAAACTTTTTAAGCACAGTTTAAACACAGTTTGTTTTGTGTACTCAAAAATGCTCTTGGCTATCAGTCAGAGTCTGCCAAAGGGAGCTGTTCTGCAAACGCCGATCAGCAGACTTTCACCAGGGACAGGTGAACCTCGCCCTGACATTTCTTAGTCCTGCAGTCCTGAATTACTCCAGCACCTGTCCTTTGACAGCAAAGCTGGGTGACAGCCTTGCCCAGTAAAAAGAGAAGATGACATGTAAGTTAAAGTGGTAGTAAAAAATCCAAATAAGCCAGTGTCACCTATGAATATTTTTCTGAATGAACACCAAGTAAGGTTTTGAAGAATTTCTGTGAAATCATACCCATGTTCTTTTGTTTGCCTACTCCTGAGAACTGTAATTTTCCTTGTACAAATACCTCTGTGTAAGAGACAGTCCATGGTTTCAAGCCTCAAATGATACTCACAAATGACATCTTAAGAGGTGGCAATAAGTTCTTGGTCTCACTGGCTGACCCTGCTGTATTACTGAGTAAGAACAAGACAAAAGTCTGCCTGCCCTACACATCTCCTCAAATGCAGGAAGGTACCAAGGAAGGTGTTGGGAAGGTCTCAAAGAGCCAAATCCTGCAGTAGAGACATGAAGACATTAAAATCAGAAGTCAACACAGCCCTTTCTCTTTCTCTTATTTCTTTTTTTTTTTTTTTAATGCAGTTCTCAGGCTCTAATAATGCCCCAAATCCTCCAGTTAAGAAATAAATACAGAGAGATCTTTTGTCCACAGAGGGAGAGATTTCCTTCAGAAGAACTGAGTTGCTGTAAGTTGCCTTTTTGCCGTTCATGAATCTTCAGAAGTGTCACTGCAGTGATGTGAGGGCTGCCCCAGATCAGTGTGCAGTGTGCCACTCTGAGAGGACAAATGCCCAATGAGATAAACTCCATTTGCTCAGGGGGTCCATTTTCACTAATGGCAAATGACATGAAATACTCAATCATCACTAAGTGGTCAAAGACTTTAATCTACTCATAAAATTGCATCTAGAGTAATTGAGTCACTCACTGTGAGTGTCTCTAATTGTCTTATCAGAGTATTCATCTGGGTCCAAAAAATGAGAGAAGTAACATGTTTTATTAAGAGACATAATTTACAGTAACTTGACTCTATAAGCCTAAAGCCTGCACAGTCTCCTACTATGTTACAGGGACTTAGATTTATTTTTTCTGGTGTTTGTTTAAATGTACTGTGAACATTTGAAAAACATGTCACATATGGAAGTTGTCTGGGCTTAGTTTTACAAGCAGTGTAGGAAACATGATGAGACATTTTTTTATTGTTAAAACAGATGTGGAACTGAATACTCTAAAATTTGTGGATAATTGAAACAAGGTTTGATAGCAGAGATGATTTCATGAAAAAAACACCCAGTAAAAAATGGAGCTCCTGCATTTCATTGTGATTTCTCTTAATGAACTATCGAGCTAAGTCGGGGGAATCATTGCCACACAATGCTGTGTGTGCAAAAACAATGTTTATATGTGTTTAAAAAAGTGTTAAAACATGGAGGACAGAATGAATCCTGCCTGACTGTTAGATACAAATTACCTTGTGCTTGGGTTTGAGTAACAAACCTCTGGAACTGAGAGAGTGTCTGGGGGAGATGCAGTGGTGTGGTGTCATAGCTCTGATCCTCTTCCCTCATCCTCCACCTCTAACTGCTACTCGGGACATGAAACTGAGCTACAAGCATCTTTCTCATGGGCTGAACTCTGCTGGTAGAGCATGGTGCCATTAAAGCACATGAAAATCTCGTTATGCCATGTAGAACTCACTAATGACAGATTTTAGCTATTTTAGTTGCCCTTAATAATGTTAAGTAAAACACAGTCCTGTGGTTTCTATCATTTTTTTTTCCCCTGATGCTACATATTGTGCTGTTTTCAGTTCTTTTTATGTTATTTTTTTTCCTCTTCACATTCACCTGTTTTAACTCATCCTGCTGGGTAAGATTCCTCAAACAGGAATGATCATATAAAAAGTATAGTGTGAACACTTACCTTTTATTCTTGGACAAATTGCTCACTGCAAGGTAGAGTGTATCTAGAATTGCTATACATAAAACAATGGCATTTTTATTGTGTTGTGATGAGAATAGTTGACCTTGCTGATGACCTCAGGAAGGCAGGCTGTTTCACTCATGCAATTTTAGCTCATTTTGATTTCAAAGCTGCCTTTCGAACATATATCACTAAAAGCCTTCTTTCAGCACATTGACTCTTTGTTCTTCTCTTCTATCATCAAGTTTTACATGCTGATGGAGGCCTGCAGAGAAGGCAGCAATGCCAATATATCAGGCTTGGAGAGAACTTTGAAGGAATGCGAAATGAGTAAAGAGAAACTTGGCTGAAATTGAACAATACAGAGAGGAAGTGGGAAAGAAGTAAAATTTTAAGATATCAGCAGCAAGGCCACAATTAAATTTCAGGCTACCAAACCCAAACAAATAGAAAGCTCAGAGCAAAACTACAGCACCTGTGTTTGTTCATGCTTTCATATTGATCACAGGGTAAGTGCCTCCGTGGGATTGCTCAATCATAGACATACAAATTAAATCTGTGCTCTCTACGTGGTGGTTTAGCAGCATCTCATCCTCCAGAAACTGGAATAATAGGTGCCAGCAACATTCAGCAATACTGAACAGAGGTTTACAGTAGCTCTTGCAGAGCCCACAGAAAATGATTCACACAAGTGAGTGAGTACTCAGCAGGTTCAGGACACAAGTTACTGTGGTATCATCAAGATTAGACTAAACCTACAAAGCAGAGACATGTAATTTGTAAGATCTTTTGATGTTTCCAGTCACAGATAGGGAACACCTCTGAGTTTGTCTAAACTCCACTCGGCAATTCATTCCTTAAAATGTAGCTTTGGCATGTAATCTTTCTGGTTTTGTTTTAAAAGTCACAGTTGAGTGGAACAGCATCTTTTCCACTTTAAGACGCTCATCCGTAACTTAATTTCTCAACTTTGATTCTCCCTCTTCTGTCCAAGAGAGGGAGAAACAGGAATCAAATTCATTCACAGTGCCAAAGAAATGTGCATGAATGTTCCCTCATGTAAATAGACAAGTGGTCTCATTGAAGTATAAAGATAAAATAGATAATAAAGGAGTTTTCATTTCAGTTTTTTTATACTGGAGACTCTTTAGAGGCTTCCATCTGCTTGTTTCAGGAGATTATAGAAACAAAGAATTTCCAGGCTGTGTTCCCTTCCCACCACAGAAACAAAACTCCTAATATCCTCAGAAAGCAATTCTGTTCTCGCAATGTCCAAGTTGTCAGTGAAGGGAAAAGAGAAAGGACAGAAGGTGTGTTGTCTGTAGTGTCTCTTTATATCATTGAGACCCTGCATACAGTCTTTGTTCTGTTACATCTTAAGCTGTTGTTCTGGAAGAGACTCATGTATGCAAATGCCATTAGTAAAACAGGACACTCAAAGCACTGAGTGCAAGAGGAGGTTTTTAACAAGTAAAAGGAGTTGAAAACAAACAAATTACAAACTGAAATGGAAATCTCAAAAGAAATTTTTCAAATCCATATATACTCAATAAACAAAACAGAAAGAAAACCTATGCTTCTTTTCAGATTTGCAAAAAGTTTGTATCAACAGTTAATTGCTCAGTGAAATTTATCATTTTTTTTTTTCTGATGAAGAAATAGATCAATCTTTGAAAGGCAGAAGAGAAAGGACAGATGAGGAAGTACAGGACAGTACTGGACAGAAGTGTGGATAAAAGAGGTGAATACAGAGTGGCGAGGCAAGGTTGGCTATAGCAACAGGCCAAGAGAGCACACACACACATTAGTTTCAGGAAATGAGCAAAGAAACCAGTGAACTTTTTAAGTGACATTTAGAAAAGTTCACCATTTCAGGAGTGATTCCTAAGAACTGCAAAGCCGAAAATAAATCTATATCAAGACAAGAGGCACTGGTTTCTTCTTCAGATTTATTGCTTTCAAGAAATAAAAGAATTTAGATTGGAAAAATAATCTGGTCATGACCATTCATGCAATTAGTCAGACTGAGTGACTGCAGAATTAGGTCCTTGCGTGCAACAGTTTTCCCTGTTCCCCAGGATCTGACTTAAATACTCAAGAGTCAATTCATCCACTGAATCCCACTGAAGCCAAGGGGAGCAAAATGTAGATCTTTGACCTGTTTTCATCCTGCTGGTGGCAAATTGGTCAATGCACTTAATATGACCCAGAGGCCTTAGTCAGAAGCCAAGAAGCAAAGAGCTGCTTTACCTGAGGACAGTTCCCCTGAGTGGTGGACACAGGACAGTAATTTGTCTGTTCCTGCTATGCTGCAGCAGGGTCTGAGAGACAGGACCCCACCGTGCCCCCAGTTAAAGCTTCACAGCAGATGGTACATGACCACAGGACACCTACTGCCAGCTTTGCAGAGCAAAGGTTCAAGCTGCTGTCAGGTCATGGTCTGCAAATGTTCAGAGAAGATTCACAAGTTAAACCTCAGCACATTTTATGAAGGGTTCCAAAACTGGTGGAGTTTACAAAGGTGTGGAATACACAGGCCAGAAATTATGAAGTCATTGCCACTGGTTTCTAATCTTGACTGTTGGGACACTCAAAAACTGAGTATTCATTGAAGTGTTTCCACTAGTCCCAAAATTAGAAATGTGTTCCTAGATAGCTAATCCAGCACAGAGCCTTCTGTTACTACACTTTCTTTATTAATATTAATAATTTGCCACCAAGTAAACTAATTGTAAAGCTACATAAGCTACTGTGCTATACTCACACATTTATATTGCTGGAAGCTCAGGGGGAAAGCAGAAGTGAAATACTTCATTGAGAGATTAGTCTGGGTTATTCTCAATGGAAGATTAATCCAGAAATAGTCTCTACATTTTCTACTCATTTACCTGGCATAAGAATTTATTAAATAGTTCCTAAAACTGGAAGAATTGGGAAATTTCCTTGTCATAGTTGTGCCATTCCCTTCTTTTTCTGTTCTGATAGCTTCATCTAAAAAAGAGTTGAATGTAAAAGACTTGGGAGGTGTTCATAATTTTCAGTAGACTTAAGAAAATAAAGATGAAAGGAACTTAATATTTTCTTTTTATTACTCTCACTTTGAGAAAAGCTTTTTTTTTTTTTTTAACTGAATCATTACTTTTCTCTGCTTAGAAAAATGTTAGGGAAGGATTTTTTTCAGAAGCCTATAAATTTCATAGGTTCTTAAGAGTGCTACAAAATTCTACAGGATATGACAGGTTTTTTTCCTTTTTTTCAGTGTGAAAATGGATTTGAGATCTGTAGAATATTTGACTCAAAGTCTAATGAAAACAGCTNAAATGTTAGGGAAGGATTTTTTTCAGAAGCCTATAAATTTCATAGGTTCTTAAGAGTGCTACAAAATTCTACAGGATATGACAGGTTTTTTTCCTTTTTTTTTCAGTGTGAAAATGAATTTGAGATCTGTAGAATATCTGACTCAAAGTCTAATGAAAACAGCTTTGCCTTTTAAATAACTTTGTTATCTTCTAACTGCTAATGATTGATTGAGAGTCACTCAGTTTCCCAAGCAAGTAAAAAACTTAGTCAAATTCTACTATGTTCTTTAACAAGTACTGTGTCATTAAAATAATACTCTGGAAATGTGCATAGTATAAACATTAACTTTCAGACTATAGCCCTTGTCAAGGTGTTTGCTTCCCATGAATGAGCATTAGTCAAACATTTTAGTTTTGAGCTCACTGTTGTCATTTGTACCATTTTACTGTGAATGCTAGCGCAGCACTTTTAAGAAATGAACAGTATAGAAATTTGAATAACTAGGGATGGAGCTTGGAAACCATAATGTACTACTAGTGAATTTGTCTGATACATCATCAGGATGGGTAAACTGCACAGGCATAAAACTCAATGACAATCCTTATTCTGGAAAGGGCAATTTGAAATAGGAAATGCATGTGACCAGTATGTTGTAACCTTCAGACCTATCTTGTATAGTAATATTTCCAGATCCTAGAGTCTGAAAATGAAGTTCTAATTAGATGTAACTCGTCTGCTACTTGTTCCAAGATTTGGGATCCCATGGGGCTGTTTCAGTATGTCAGGTTAAGCCAGTTTAATCTCCTTATGATCAGACTTTGTTCTCCAGAGCAGACAGGTAAAGCTGAGTTTATCATGGATAGGATTATTTTTTTGGTGGTTGTTTTTGGTTTTGGTTTTTTTTTCCCTAAAGGGCAAAACTTCATATCACAGTTTAAGAAGTGAAGAATAGAGTCTGAAGACCTTTCACTTGTTCTTACTGAATGTCATTAGGTTCTCAAAAGTGAACTTCCTTGCAGCAGTTACAGCTCAACTGTGCCTTCGATGACAGGAATATTTTATTGTTTTTTCCTCTGAAATGATACTTTAGGAGACCTTTGGTGAGCATATATTGTTGTCAGCTGTGATGGAGGAGCTGCCTGGCTGATAGGTGACTGCCCTTTGGTGAGTGCTGCAGCAATTGGTGTACCAGCCAGGCTTATTTATCAGTTTTTAGCTCATGAGGTACGTGTTCCATGCAAAAGTGAAGTGTATACAATGATTGTAAGGATTGCCCTTTAATGTTTTTCTCCCCCTGTACAGGTGAAGCATTTGTCTATAGAGTAATTTTTATCTGTGGCATTGGAATTTTCTTGAATAGAAAGCATTATTTGGCAATGAAACTGGGATTTTCTGGGGATTGTATTACTTCTGCTGGTGAAACAGCAACCTCTTTGCCTAGTGTATCTTGGCAAAGGGCTTGACAATATGTGAATTGCAATGTGTAGTTCATTTCAGTTGCCAGAAGTCAAAAGGATTTAGTGATGCTAACACAAAAAAAAAAAACCCAAGCACAATAGAATTGCCCAATGACTTCTGTCCAAACAGAAGCTCCCATCACTACCTCCTAAGGTAAACTGAAAAATTTATGGACAAAAGAGATGAACTTTACATTTTAAAAGCTGAGCCTTATTGAACTCATAGAACCTTTTTAATTCTTGTTTAGCTGCAGGCAGGTCTGGTCCTATACCTGTATGTCAGGGTGCAGTGTCAGGGATTTACCAAACTTGGTCTTGCAATGTATGCTGAAGGGGATCAGGAATTCTGATTAGACTGGTTTAGTTTGAGAGCTCATACCTCTGCTAGATCCCTTTGCTTGATCATTCTTTCTGTCTTGTTCCCATATCGCTGTCCTGGGCTCTGTAAACTGCATCATCCTGGGGAGCAGAGCAACCTTGGCAGTTCCCATTTCATTATATTGCTGTGCCTGTAAAACAATTAAGGTCGAACAGCAAAATTAAGAGCTTGTGCCAGGTAGAAATAACAACTAGAGGTGAGCACGTGGCAAACAGCAGCAACCTGAAGTGATATATAAATCACCTTTGTTGGTTTGTTTGTTTTTTCTTATCCCAGAGTACTTGTGAGTGATTTTTCTTGATATACTCGACATTTGGCTTATTTTTTTGAATTGTAGCACACACTGACAATGAAGAATCAGATTTCAATCCGTATTGTTTAGTTATGATATGTAGTTTGTACTGTACTGTGAGATATACTGTCCATTCTCTAAATTGACAAATACAGAACTGATAAATATGCATTTTTGATAAATTTCCACTATGCCAGCTAACCTCCATGGCTCCAGGTTTATTCAGATTAATCAAAAAGCAAGATTAGGGCTTCAAGAAATGTTTTAAACTATATTGAAATAACTGCTTTGAGACATCTCCCCTGTTCTCAACCTGAGCAGTCTTTGAAAAGTCTTTGAGGCATTCAGTGACAGATCACTTTCACATGTTTCCAGTGATACTATTTTACCTTTTTTGTTTTTCAATGCTACACATTAGAAACAATTTCAAACAATATTATTTGCTCACTTTGGGAAAGGAGGACATTGGGATGCTCACAAACAAATGTAAGATTTCAACTGAAGGTTTTTGTTAATTACACAGAAGTACAATTATATGCATAATAGTGAAAAATCACATCATCAACCACATTTCACATTGAGAAATTCTTGCACAGTAAAATCAAAGTTGTTTTGCAATGAATGATGGAGTCTGGATTTCACAAAATCAAAAAAGAAAAATTGCCGGATTTGTCTTTTACTTCTCATTCTTATGCATTACCATATTTTTTTGCAGAATCCTGATAAGGGCAAGCTACATTATGTACCAAAGGCAGATTTTGAGATTTACATGGCATTTAGTAAACAAAGCTCCATGTATATAACATTATGAGACTGTCATGAAACCTTTCATATTCTAGATTTAACATATTAAAATCAACATTAAAAATGCAATAAATACTTTTCTCTAACCAAGCACACATGGATTGTGAATACAAACCAAGGAGGAAAGCTTATTGGAAATATATCAAAAATTAGAACTAGTGGATAAATCAAAGAATTCTTAATTAAATTTTGAACATAATATAGAGAATATGGCCATTTTATAAACTGAACAGGGTTCCAAAAAGTAGTATGTACCCCTGTGCACATATGTTCCTTTTATTGTCGTGCAAATGAGTGAACTTCTCAAATAAAAGCCCGCTGTGAGCACTTATTCCATTACTCTGCTGGAGACATCATTCATGTGTGTTTTATAGCTTGGGGTTTTTTACAAAATCTATGAGTTTTTCCCCTTTATTTATTTTTAATTAACTGAATGCAAGCTCCTCACATTTGCAAAGAGACAGTGCTAATTTAGTTATATTTTGTTTTGCATAATGTCAACAGTGTATTCCTCCCATTTCATAATTTTATTTACTGCATGGTAGAAAAATGCAAAGGAAAATTTGAGGTTTAACCTGTCCAGTTTTGTCACTAGCTGACAAGGTCACTTAGACATTCTTTGATTAGTGCCTCCAAGAGATATCCTGGGTTCATTGACTGTAGTAGTGTGTTCTGTGTATCTATTTCCATGTTTATATGTTTTAATATAAGGTTCTGTAAACCCCAGCTTGGACTGTTCCAAAGCTGTATCCCCTCTCCCAGTGTAACCCTACCCTCACTCCTCCCAGTCTTCCCACATATGGNGCCAACATGGGATTACATCAATTGACTATGGAGAGTAGAGGGATGTTAGCTGGGCACACAAAGTAGTTCAAACAAAGCATTTTCAATGTGCATTTGCAAATGAACCACAAATATGTTTTCCTTGGGCTCATGGCATGATAAATACATGGATTTCTAAGTGGATGATTTGTATTAACTTACATATATATTGCTTCTACCAATTACAAGACAACTCTCCGTCAGGGGATCTAAATATATATTAAAGAAATCGTGAACTAGAAAATTTGAGTCAGCAGTAATTTAGGGATGGATATTCTGAAGAAAATAAGATCCTTCTTAGATTCTGTTTGCAATACACCTAGTTTTTCCTCACAAAGATTAATTTTATAAACTACATCTCTAAACATATTTAATATTTAGTAATGGTAACTTCCTTGCTGAGCAGCAGGTGTTGTATTCAGTAGGTCCACATGGCCAGGACAGGATCCACTGGTATTAGTAGTTCATGTCTGGACTACACTCTTAAATTTCCAGGTTCCAGAATCTCCAGAGAGCTCTGTGAACCCTACTTTGATTCATGTTGTAGAGGAACCTCAGCACAGATACTGGGACTCTCTGCAGACCACACCAAATTGAAAGATACACTCCACCTGTGCACTCAATGTGTTCCAGCTGTGCATCTCATGCCTTCCAGCTGTGCACCTGATATATTCCAGCCTGAGTGAGATCCAGAGCAGTATTGTATAGGCCTATGTAGCTTGGATCTTCAGTTATCCTTTGTTTTCTGGAGGATATAGTCAGGATTGTGAAGCCGTTGTTGTGTAAGGAAAGTTTACCAGGAAAACCAGCAAGAATTCTTGGAAGATCTGGCCTACAGGGTGAGTTTAAAGAACTATTATATTACAGTCTTTAACAGAAGAGAATACCCTGTAAGTGTATTCAGTACCTTGGCAAGTAAATTCATAATTTTTAATATATTTTCTCCTACTATGTTTGTACATATATGCTGACATTTTTTTAATGATGTAATGCATAGTTAGACTTCCTGATTGTCTGCTACAATGATGAGTTTGGGACTGTGAGGCTTACAATTTACAAAGCATCTTCAATTATCAATGTATACGGATGTATAAACTATGTTCTTAAAGTCAGCTGTTGCCTGGTATGTATCTTCTGTAGTAAAAGAAAGACACTGAAATGCGTCTGGTTAAGCAAAAATAGGTGCAATATTCACTAAAAGAAGTAAAACAAGAAGATAACAAAACCAGGTCATAGAAAATGAGATAAACAAGACTGCTGCTACAATAGACTCCCATCTACCATTACCCACACACTTCATAAATATGCAATGGGATACACAGCACCAATAACATTTTACTGAAAAGAATGAACTACTAGTGCCTGCACACTTTTATGCGTCCAAGTGTATGGGGAATGGCTGCTGAGAATCTGGTCTGCTATTGTTCCTGAATTTTTCCTGGGCAAAATGAGCTATGAGTGAACTTTAGAAGCAATTTAAACTCGTACATCACATCTGTACATCCCATTTGGATGTGCTCACAGTAGCCACTGACAAGAAAAAAGGATGAGGTTTAGCAGAAACCAACAAGGGGAAGACAGAAGAGCTGAAAAGCAACGCATTTTTCAGTTTAGTAATTCACTGATAAAACATACACTGTGCACATTGAACTGAAAGCTAAAGCTTTCTAGGGTATTATTAAAGCAGAGAAACAGCCACACAATAAATATTTGAATCACCTCAAGATGCCTTTTTTTTTTATTTTTCAAAGCAATCACCTTGCTTTTTTTTCAGCTGTTTAGTGCCCTTTTTTAATCTTTTTCTCTTTCTTTCCTACAGTTTGTGTCTCTCTTGAATGAAAAATGCCTTTTCAAAGCTGAAATGCAATTTCATTTAGAAATGTAAAATGAAACATACTTTAACTTGAAATTAGCAAATATTTCAATCCTTTGTGTCCTTATTCCTTCTGCCTTTTTTTTTTTCAGCTGGACTGACAATCTGGGAACAATTTGATTATTTATCATAAAGACCCTGTTTTTAGGGTTTACATCCCTCAGCTTCTGTGGAAGCAGTTCAGGTGCCCACNTACTTTAACTTGAAATTAGCAAGTATTTCAATCCTTTTTTGTGTCCTTATTCCTTCTGCCTTGTTCTTTTCAGCTGGACTGACAATCTGGGAACAATTTTATTATTCATCACAAGGACCCTGTTTTTAGGGTTTACATCCCTCAGCTTCTGTGGAAGCAGTTCAGGTGCCCACATAGCTGTGATAATGCCATTAGAGCCAGATATGCAAGCCTTCCAGACAGGCCCACCTAACAAATCCATATATCCAGATGCATCAAAATATTGTATTAGAAATTTATTTTTTGGCAGTTTTTTTCTTTTGTCTGAGTAAGATCAAAATAATTGTTCTTTACGTGCCATCTGAAAGGCTGGTGGTTTAATTTTTTCTTTTAAATGCTATTGGGGAAAAAAAATGTTTACTTCTTATTCTGATCATCTTTTCCTACACCCTCTGTTACTTCTAACTTATAGAATCATAGAATGGTGTGGGTTGGAAGGGACCATAAAGGCCATCTAATTCCAATCCCCCTGCCATGAGCAGGGACACCTTACACTCAACCAAGTAGCTCAAAATTACTCTTATCTACTCTAGGAAGAGAAAAGCCAGTGACAGAGCAATGCCTACTTTAATTTAATTTGTGAATGATGTAGGTAATAAGGTCACAGAGCAAGATTTGTGCCTTAGGAAGGAATAAAAAATTGGAAAAAAGAAGTAAGAAAGAGGAAGAAAGAAATAAGTGAACAAAAATGTGTGTGTACCTAAGAGGAGGTCTATGTTATTCCATTGATTTGGCCAACTGAGCAGTGCAACTAGAATTGATAAATAGTGATCTGTTTCTAAAGGTCTATTCTATTCATTTATCACCTCTTTTTTCAAGCCATCAAATATGAAATCACTCTGGTGCTACTTAGTAATGGAGTAGGACTCTGTATGGATCACATTATGTTTATAGACTGATTTGGAAACAGTCATCTGGTTAAATTCTGTTTCTCCTGTTTGGGATATGCACTTCCTTGCAGGAATCAGCATCAGTAGAGAGAAGGATATAAAGATTTGAGAAAAAAAGAAATTGAGATAAATCTGAAAGCTTTGAGTAGGTGGGAGACATGTTAAAGTAAGCCATTTTATACACTTATTTATGTGTTGAAATATCTGCTAATTTTCCATTCAATAAATTTCCAATGCAGAATATTAGTGGTAGGCAATCTGATCAAATTGCTAAATTTTAGGATTAAATTCTCTGAATGAATTCCTCATATTCAATAAACTGTATGTTCTGCATACCTATGCCTTTTTAGAAAGAAGCCAAATGACTCAGAACTGAACTGTGACAGTGGGGCTGTAACTCAGACCCTCCTTTTTGAGAGGTGCAAAAATCTCTTCCATTTGAGTTAGATGGATGCACTGAGGTGCCTGGGTACAACTGTATCCTGAAATAACACCAGGGGTTACTTTTCCTTTATTTGCCAGCCAACACCAGTGATTTGTGTTATTTTTCATTTCCTTTTGTTGCTAAGAAGGAAAACCCTGACTGCCCAAAGGGAAAGCTTTTTAGGCTTTGCATCTTGCTGGTTTTGCTCTTCCTATGTTTGATGTACTGTTGTAGTGTAATCTGATAGCATCCCTGCATTTCTGATGAGGAGCCAGAGCTCTCAGCTGTTTTTCAAATTGGCAGGCACTGAGTAACTTGTAGAGAAAGTGAAGTGCTTGTTCTTGCTTATATGATTCATTGTTATTTTTCCCAGTCATTATGAATTGAAATAAGCCATCTGTTATAATAACAGTGCACCTTGCACGAAGATGCGTGGCTTTAACTAGGAACAGAAACTAATGTCACATAAAAATGAGTTTGGGGATCCACATATACATCCAAATTAGATAGCTTAATAATAGCAGCAGTGGATACATGCATAAAACTTCTTTTGTGGGAATATTTTCTCTTGTTTTCAAAGTGAGAAACAGTAGGCTGATACCATTTGAAATTGTTTTTATCAATCTATTTGCTTGAAAAGAATAAATTTTATTCACTGTTCTTTGATATTAAATCTGACTAATAAGGTGAGTACATCTGACAGTGAATACCAAGTATGTTTTTCTGTATCCTTTTAGGTCAATATTGAAGTAAATTCCCAATCAGCTTTACAAAAACTGAAAAGCACTAAAAATATCTAGAGCCTTATGACCTGGAAAGGTTTTTTTTTCAACTGCATGTTAAAAGTAATCTACAAACCAAATTGCTGTGTCTATGGGAACAGATTTTAACTCTCTTGCAGAGCTCAGCCTTTGGGTTTTTTTTTCTTGCTGCCTTGCCTGTTATTTAAAACATCTATACATGACATTAAAATAGGGCTAAAAATTTTATCCCTGTGGTATTTATTTCCACTCTTTATAAATATTTACAAAACCATATTTTATAAGAAAAAAATAAAAAATGTGCTCTAAAAATGCAGTTTTCACAAGCACCATTAGCTGTTGCAATGCTCTATCTTGCATTCCCAATTGCTGTTTTCCTATTCTTGCTTTTTTTCTATCCTCACCTTTATTCTTCAAACTTAAGAACAATTCTATTAGGTCAGAATCAGCATTTGTTCTGGGTTCATGAAGCATTCTATATGGAGAGGATGGGCTTTTTAGGTCTGTGAGGAATTCACATACCAATAAATAAATGGTATGGAGCAGTCAAAAAAACACAACACAACTGGCAGACAGTCCAACTAATTTCTGCAAGGTGCAATACAAGAACCAAATGGGTACAACAGGAATTTAAAATCTTAAGATATTGTAGTCAGGGCCAAGAAGGTGAGGCCCTATTGAAGACCTGAAGAAAACTTGTTTACCTTTTTTTACCCCATTTCAAACATGGCCCATAGAGCATTAGAAAAGATGGTATGGGGCCAATTCCTTCCTCTGGTAAGAGAATGTTGATTCATACCATTCTGATTTCTTGAGTAAGATAAAGCCTGAAACTAAACTTCCAACTGCAGGTATGTTATGAAATGTAAGTGTTCCCTAAATGATACACAAAAGATTATGATAAAATTCTGCAGCAGAGCCAGTAAACACAGGTGGTTAAACACAAAACTAATATTTTCTCTCGTGTTTGTATTTGTCATTTAAATCAATGGGGGTTTTTACCTTGAATTCACTGGGAACAAAGCCCCAGTTTTACTCTTCCCTGGCACCTTTAGGTTTGGAATGTTTTTTGAATAATGAATTTAGCAGTCTTGTTTTCATTCTTGCCAAACAACAGATGACAACATGATTTCAGTAGTAGGAGAGAGTCTTTGTCACAAGCTACAGCTGGAATCTGAATGCTGTACCCTGGGAGAGGTTGTGCTGCAAGCTAAAGAATAGCTCTGGATTCTTATCAAGTTATGTCAGATCTTTCTGTTAACTTCTGAAAAAGTATCATCATTTATTACACAACATCCACAAAGATTCCCTTCACAGTTCTCATTTACAGATGTTTCTTTACTACTAAAGTTTAGCTTAATCAGGTAAGGACCTTCTTTCTCAATGTTCTACTTGGGAATGGGAAATAGTAGTTGACTGGGGTATTGAAAGGAGAGAACCACTTACACAGAGCACACACAAACCCAAACCACTCAGATGTGCTGGCCCATCTAATAAATAACAAGCCAGCCTTCAAGACCCGTAATCAAATTCTGGTCCTGAGGTTGAAGGCACACTATGGGGGTTGTTGTCAGTTGTAGGACTTCTCTTCAGATGCTGCTAATATGAGCTAACCTCATAATGTATGTCAGTCATTCCTCAAATGTGCACAACTATCTGCACATACACATATTCCATGTCTTCCGGATCCACAGAAGTTGCTGAAAACCCTTGGAATGGAAAGGGTACCTTAACAGGGCATTGCTGATGTACCTCATTGTTAGCTA
>WEIV01001848.1:5739-17127 GCA_013390005.1 Calyptomena viridis
GGGGCGGGGGCCGGCACCGGGGCCGGGGTCGGGGCGGGATCCGGGAGGGGCCGCCCCGTCCGGGTATCGCAGGGGAAACTGAGGCAGGAGACGGGGAGACGACGCAGTGCCCCGGCGTCCCGATCGCCGACTCCGGTCCCGGCGAGCCCAGCGGGGCGGGATGGAGGCGGGGATGAGGCTCCCGGAGCTGCCGCCGGGGAAGGGGGTCCCGCTCCAGCAGCCCCGCTCTCACCCAGGACCGGGACAAGCTGCGCTCCCTGCCTCAGTTTCCCAGCGGGGAAGGGGCTGAAGGCACCTCTTTCAGAGAGTGAGAAGCAGCCAGAGAGCCTTGGAACTGCTCCCGCTGGCTGCAGCCCTGGACGTGCAGCCTGGGTTTGGGGTGAGTTTACTCCATGCTCCGAGCCCGAGCTGCTCAGTCGGGGCTGCAGCTGGACCGAGATGATTTCCTGCCTGCTGTCGTGGGTCCTGCAGCAGCAGCCGTGCTGCAAAGACTATTTTGGGGTGTCAAGGACTCTCAGGCACCCCATAAGAAAAAGGACATGGCCCCGCCAACTTTTCCAAGCTGTGCTCAGACCAAGGCAGCAGCTGCTGGCCAGCAAGAGGTGGGGTTGCAGCCCAAGTACATCCCCACCAACAAACTCTTATTACTGATGATGCTGGTGGGTAGGGGGCCAAGCCCTTGGTGCTAACATCACACCAACAGAGAGGAAAGCGGGGAAATTGTCCCTGCAAGGTGGCAGATGACAAACACCCGAGAAACTCGCAGTGAGATGCTTATGCAAACCACATCCTCTGCTCCCCACGCCACTCTAACAACGGTAAGAGGTGGTGGGGGCCTTCTCACCCCCTTCCCTCCCTGATCACAGAGGGCTTGGCCCTTCTGGTAACCACATCCTTACAGGCTTTTTCAGGTTCACTGGGATTTTGGGTGTTGCAGAGGGGAAAACAGACACACATGCCTCTCCCTGGGTGCAAGGAAGGTAAGAAGGCAGTTTAGCATCTTTACCTAGGAGAAAAAAAAGCAGGAGCCAAGCAGCTGTGTGGTACACAAGAAGGTTTCTTGAAGAAGGCAGCATGGTGGGGTGGTGGGAGAGGAGAGGCTGAGCACAGCCAGTGCTGCCCAGGGCTGGAAGCAGGCAGAAGGGCCTTTGCCAGCTTCTCTCCAGCTGGGCTGCACACTGGGGGAACTGCCTCACCGAGCTGTGGGCCAGATGCCAGACACTACTTCTCCTACAGGTCATCCATACCCCTCGACACCTCGACCATCAGGTTGCAGGCAGGTTTGTGCTTCTGCCAGTGCTGGACCTGGCACGCCCTGTGTAGGGTAAAGCTGATGTCAGGGGCAGTGGAGCCATGTCCACACCCAGGAGTGAAGGAGTAACAAGGACAAACCCCAGCAACACAGTCCTCTGGGCACTGGAGGGGAGGTGGCATGGCCCAGCATTAGTCCAAGAGGGAGGTGGACATGGCCCCCAGTTCTGGGGGCTAAGACATTTTAATGCCAGACCTTGCCAGATGGTTCAGGACCAGAGAAGATTTAATCTACTGCCACCATCCCAGCTGCCACATCCCAGCCTGTCACCTGCACCCACGAGGTCATGGGTGCTTTCCTCCTCCCCCCACCTTACAAGATGCAGAGGAAAGAGACAGTGTCACCATGGAAAACCCAACTTGTCACTGCTGTTGCTGTGGTCAGAGGCAGCTCTGCACTCTCATCAGCACCTCCTGCACCAGCAGCTCAGCAACATCAGCCTCCTCACAACATTTGGGGAAGTACATGGCCAGTGGAGAGTCAGTGGTGCTGAGCAGTGATGGGACCCCTGACTTGCCCTGGCCCTTCCACAGCATCCAGTGAGGTCTGTGGTGCTCTGGGGAGCACTGGAGGGCAGCCGGGGGGGCCCAGGGGACTGCAGGGGACACAGGGGGTGGCAGGGCTCCCTTACCGTGTGCAGTACCACTCGTTCCGGCAGCGAGAGCACCTCTTGGCTGCTTCTACACCACACACCCTGCAGCGGGGCTTGTCGGGGACCAGAGCCTCCATCATGTCCAGGCTATAGGTCTGTGCCCACCTGTGCAGGCAGAGAGGGGTGAGGCTGCTCATGGGGAACTGCTGACCAGCAGCGAGCTGTCCCTACTGCACCCTGCCACCAAGGGAACTTCTCCAGCCAGTACCACAGACCCCTCTGTGCTCCCAGTGCTGAGCTCCAACCCCTGCTAATGGGGATACTGGCCCCACTGGGACCCAGTGAGGATGTACCAGGCCCTCACCTGCGTGCCTGGAGCTTCAGCTCCTCTTCGGTGGGGCTGAAGGCGTGTTTCACCTGATGCTTGGCGATGGCCTCCCACTTCCCTGAGTTTTTCTTGAGGATGTGATCCCAGACAACAGGAACCTGGTGGGAGAGGTAGGGCAGGAGGAAGGGGTGCTAGCAGTCCAACCAAAGGTGCTGTGGGCTCAGGGATGTTTGCAGGGCAGGCAGCCAGCTTTGGGCACAAGGAACCCCAGGAGGGTGAGCAGAGGCAATGTGTGCTCTTGGATACAGGGAAGGGAAAGATCCACTCGTCAACAAGTGTTCAGGTGAAACAAGGCAAAACTTTCAGGGTCTGGTTGGGAATGAGTGTTCAGCCCTGAGGCCTGGGCTCCTGAACAAAAAGCCCTGGGATCTCAGCACCCTGTGTGCCAGCAGCAGCATGAACCCCGTGCTCCAGAGCCGTTTGCCTGAGCAGATTTTTCCACTCGTCACTTCCCTGAAGATGAACACCCGGGGAAGGGCTGGCCGGTTCAAAAGGAAACGCGCCAGCCAAGAGCAGCGCAGGGAGTTCGGGTTCTGGAGAGGACGATGCTGCTTCAAACAGCACTGCCTTCTCCAGCAGAGTAAAAATAGCCAGGCCTGAAAGGGGAGGAGGCTGCTCTGGGAGAAGCCAAATGGAAAAAGGCCTTTCCTTAGCTTGGCTCAGCGACAAGAAGTGAGTTAACTGCTTTCTGGGCAGAGCAGGGAGCCCATGTCTGTGCTTCCAGCTGGCTCCCCCTGCCTGCCCACCAGGCTCAGCGGTAGCGCTTGGCAGGGGCAGGAGCAGCACCAGCACAAAAGCAGAGCTATGGAGAAGGGCAGCAGCCTGGACAAGGTTCCTGCTGTGGCAGCTGCCTGTCGCTGTGCCACTGACACGCTGGCCGTTGAGGCACATGGTGTGAATCCATGTCCACCTCCACTCTGCTGCCATCCTCAGTCCCAAATGCTCAGATTGCTGGTCTGCAGCTTGCTCAGCCCCAGTTCCCATCCTAGGCCATGCCTAGGCTCAGCCATAGTCAGCTCTGACAGGGCACATCACCCTCCTTACAGGCCATGTGGCCAGGCATGGTGGGGACAGCATTCCCCCACCCCACACAGTCACTGCCCAACCTACCCATCTGCTCCAGGAAGCAGCCTGGGAGCCTCTGGCAGTGGGGAAGAGCCTCTGCTCTCCCATCTCCTCTCAGCACCCTCTTTGCTGCTGTCCCCGCACTCAGTTTCTCCCCTCAGCTCACGAGAAGGCAGTAGAAACACTTTTTTCCAGAGACTACCACTGCACAGATTAAAACCCTAAGAACTTCATGACTGTTTGAAGACCATCAGGGCCCAACTCCCGGGGTCCAGACACCAGCTGGGACCAGTTTGACTCCAGCCTCTACCAGCACACTGTGTTGTCCCTCAGTACACAGTGTGCCAAGTAGCCCTGAGCGAGGGCTGTAAATGGGGACTCTTCCCTGGGAAGTCCAGAATTCATCAGGAAAACACTGATAAAATTTAAATGAAGAGCTAATTGTCAAAACAAGCCAAGGGCTGTGTCTGCTCCATGCAGCTGCCATCCTGGGGACTCAGTGTAACCTGGAGAGCTGTTTATAACACAGCATTTTTGCCTTTAGATGTGACTGCTTGGCCACAGCAGTGGTAGGACAAGACTCTCACATAACCTACAGGCATCTTTGCTGGCAACAAAGGTATAACTAGAAAATGTGTACTTGGCTGATTTTCCAGGGTACCTCTTCAGGGCTGAGCTTGGTGGGAGAAAAAAGGGGTAGGGAGTTATCAGGCTTAAAGCAGAGCAGCTAGAGAGGTGAAGGAAGAGCCACAAGATACCTGCTCCAGGACGAGATCTTTTTTGGGAGGAGCTGGCTCTGTTACTGCGAGGTGGCTCAGAAATCTCTGCATCTCCAGCAGGTTGGGTAGCTGGTCAATGAGGACATCTGTCAGGAACACACGGAGCTGTGGCCATGGAGGGGAGGGAAGAGAGAACAGAGAGAGGTCAAGACAAGGGAGTTAGAGCTGAGGAAGCAGCAGGGCAAGAGCACAGATTTGTGAGGCACTGGCAGAGTGAACCATGGGGGTCTTGTGACGTGCATCCAGAAAGGCAAGCTTTGCTGCTGCCGGTACAGTGACAGACCCTGCTGTTATCCCACCACTGGCTCCCTGGAGCTCACAGTGAGGATGGGTGAGATGCCCAGAGGTGTCCAGTGCTGGCAAGGTCTCACTCTGCTGCAGGGCCTGTGGCCTTTGTGCTGTAGGGCCCTACCTTGAGGAGCTGGCTTTTGTTGAAGCCATCAAAGCGATACTTGCGCTGGCACTCAGGGCTGAGCAGGAGGTTGAGGAGGGCAAGCCACACCTGCCCATCGAGTTTGGTCATCTTCACGTGGTCTTCAGGGGGCACCACGTGCCATGAGCCATTCTCAAACTTCTTGAGCTTGCCTGAGGGACAGAAGAACCAGGGAGACACAGTGCTGCCTGAGACAAGACAGCTCAGAGGAGGGGACACTGGCCTGTGCTCACTGCCACACTTCACCACAGAGAAGTCCTTCTGCCTGCCTCAGTTTCCCAACCCTTTGCTCAGTTTAGCAGTCTACTTGGTACTGAGGCAATGTATTAGAAAGCAAGAAAAACAGAAAGAACATACATTAAAACAACAGGGCTGTGGCAGGAACAGAAAGGTCCCCAAGACATCTCCCTCTGTACTTGGCCAGGAGCATAGAGCACTAGTAGACCATGGGGTAGCCCATGCTGCAACAACAGAGTGACTGGAGAAGAATGTTTTGGAGTACCAACACAGCCAATCCTGGCTCTTCTCGAGTTACCTCTGTCAGTGACAGCCAGAAGTAGCACAAATGTAACAGAAATGACAAAACAAGCTCTAGCAGCTACTGCGCAGCTCTGGGGAATGGAGCAGGATGTGACCTTGTATCTGCACAGCCTGGAAATGCCTTTGTGCTTGTCTCTTTCCAGTCCCTCCCTCAGGGCCCTGGATCAAAGTTCCCTCTGATACCCTGAGTGCACAGGCAGAGAGAAGGGATGTGTTTCGTGGCCAGAGGAAAAAGCAAAGCTCTCACATCTAGCTGGGCTGCTCTTAGCAGGCACACGGCCACGTGCTTCCCAGCAGCTCTTCCTGCCTTGCCCGTGCTGTGACCCCCCAGTGCAGGGCTGGGGGGAGCACAGGTTCCCACGCCCCAGGCTGTGGCCCACCATGGTGCTGAGGCAGGCAGGGGGAAGCTGGGGCCTCTGGGGGGCTGCAGAGGAGCAGAAGGCAATGGCTGATGACAGAGCATCATCAGGGACCTTTGGCAAGAGTGAAGCTCAAGGACCAGCAACATCAGGGCAATTGGTTTGCTGCCTGGGGGAAAGCCCATGTCTGGCTCTAATTGTTAGTGCTGTCCCAGAAAGGTGCAGACAGGCTGGGATTGGCACTCTGGTCTTTCTGTGTCCAGAGGACTTCTTAGAGTAGCACGTGGGGCTGGCAGACTCGTTACACTCTGGTCCTGTGATCAGCTCTGAAGAGACCCAGCCTCATGTGAGGATCAGCTTTTGGAAGCATTGCTGGGTCCCCAGCCCAGCTGTGCTGCAGCTGTTGTCGAGCTGAACAGCTACGGTCTGGGAACACTAGTGAGGACCTGGAGGGGAGGGTAGAGGGGGAGCTCTGCAAGGGCTCCTGCAGCAGACCCCTCAGTGGATGCAGGTCCCAGCACAGCATCATGGTGCTCCAGGTACCACAGGGCACAATCCATACCTGCTTCCCAGCAGCTCCAGGGGCAATGCTCCACCAGCTCAACGAGGAGGCAAGGCAGGTTGTGGGTGTTCAGCATCCGTGTCAGTGCGCTCAGGGGCAGACTGGAGATACAACAGAAAGGGTGAACTCACAGATTAATGCCAGAATTTTCTATCTACAAATGCTCCCTGAGGCAACTGGGAGAGGCAGGAAAGCAACAATGATCTAGGTTCCTGGGAGTACCACAGAGCAGAGTGGAGTCCTGCTGTGTTTGCCTTCCAGGGCACAGTGCCACTGCCACTGTGGATACAGCCAGCTGATGAACGGGGTCCAGGCACCCGCTGTGACCCCATGGGAGTCTCATCCGGAGAGCTCAGCACGTGTCCTCTGCTGCTCCTGGGCACATACCTCTCCACCTGATCCGTGATGAACCGCAGCACGGACAGGGCCTTCAGGGAAATCTCAAACTCCATTGTCTCCGCCTGCTTCTGCAGCTCCTGGGGAGGGACAAGCACAGCCTTGGAATTTCAGGCCCCATTTTGCAGGAGCTACAGGGAGGCAGGCTGTTGCCTGTGCATTGGTAACCACAGACTGGGGAGGAAAACGGAACCCTGCAAAACAAACTGTTTCTCATCTCAACTGTGCCAGTGCTGCCTGTTTGTCCAGGCAGCCATAGAAGTGCTTGCAACCCACTGTTGCTCGTCACTCATTTCCATGTCCCTAATGGGTCAGGGGTGACTTCCAGCAGCAGTGCTCCTGCACAGGAACACCCCCTGAAAGAGGCTGGTCCCAAACCACTCCTCTCTTCCTCTTCTGGGACCATCTTGTGGCCCACGGCCCTGCAGACCTGAGAACTGAGGGAGTGGGGAGATGCACAATCAGCAACAGAACAAGAGGAGAAGGAGGAGGGAGAAACTTGGCCCTGGTGCAGCTGTAGTCCTACATCCACCCCTCCTGCATCTGCCTCTCCCCTCCAGTCTGGGTACAGCCAGCTAGAATATTTGCCTGTGGTTATCTCAGCTTGCAGCTCTGCCACACTCTCCAGCCACCCAACCTCCTTCCCTTCCCAAACTGCATTAGACACCCTGCTCCTCCCCACATGCTCAGGCTAACAGCATGACACGGTGGTAAGACTATCCTCTGACTCAGCCTTTTTTGAGATCACAGGATGGCTATGCTGAGCAGGGCCAAGTTCTCTCCACTCCCAGATGCTCAGCAGATTACACCTTTTTGTGCAGAGCACTGATTTCAGCATCCTGTATTTCTCTGAAGTGCCACAGTGACAGTTTCCTTCCAGATTTCTGTGGTGAGCAGCTCTGCATTCCCTGTGCCCCAAATGTTACTAAGACAGCCTTATGGGCTCTTCCTCCCTCTCCAAATTGCACTACTGTGGCTTTTTCCTACAGCTCCTCCTGGTATCCAGACCTCATCTCTGCTATCTTGAGGCAGGGACTTTTGCCTGTGCTTCTGGGGGGCAGCAGAACGGAGTTCACCACCATACACACATACAAAGGACAACAAGCTCCACAATATAGGAGAGGGCACAGCTTTTTCACAGGGGTTATTGTACACAGAGTCAGGAGAGGCTGGAATGAATCAGAGGAAACCAAGCTCTTTGGGAGATGAGTGTTTCTGAGAACCTATTGGCTAAAAAAGGTCTGGGTTTTTAACTTCAGTCATGTCAAAGCACTAAGAGACATCCCCTTCCCCTCCCCAGCTGGGAAAACATTTCCTGAAAAACATCCCTATTGTGCTCCAGAGCCCTCCACTTCCTTTCCTTTTCTGGAAGAGGAACACATGCTTGGGCAGCAAGCCAAAGGATAGAGGCACAGGGAGGTACAGACTCTCCTTTCAACCTCACTTCTCCAGACACTCCTTCTGATGTGCAGTTTCAGGTGCTGAGAAGCACCAGAGGCAAAGAGATCTCCCACTCTGGGAAGGTGTGTGTGGCAGCCTGGGAACACCTGACTGGGAACAGCTCACTGCTGGCCTGGACCAGCATAGAGGAGGTATTTGTTGGAGAGTCAAGGAAGTTGGAGGAAACACATTAGGACAATTCCTAGTTGTAAGTGAAGCCTCTCATGAGTGAAGGTTAACCCTGTCTGGCTCCAGCAGCAGCCTGAGCAAGGGTGGGTTCCCAAGCTCCAGTGAGAGATACCCACTCAGCTTTCAAGGGCAATGGCAAATGGCCAGACCACTGTACTGAATATTTTGCCTGTCAGCTCTCCAGTATATCCTGCCCCAGAGCTCCAAGTGCATCCCACAGGAAGCCTCAGGCTGGCACTGTCACCAGAGAGGGAAGAAGCCTGAACTGCTAGCCCAGAGGAGCATCAGACACCCTCTGAGACACATGGGAAGTGCCAGGGTTGCAGCCAAAGGAAGGCTCCCCTGTGGCTCTGCAGGCTCCCCACATTCTCCATGCCATGTGTCCCTAATGAGCTACAGGACTTCCTCCTCACCTGCATGGATGAGGGGCTGGCCAGATCCACCGAGGTCACTGTCTGTCCGTTGGCGCTCCGGGCTGCGAGCAGGGTCAGCTTTCGGTGGCAATAATCAATTAAATCCAGGATGCTGTCCTCTGCTGACTCACAGATCTCCTTCACAACGACAAGAGTTTCACACAGGGCCAGTCTCCACAGTTGTAGCTTTCCACACAAGGACATTCCACTGAGGAAAGATGAACCTGCCTCTTACCTTGTGAAAAAACACCGTCTCCAAGAGGTTAATGATGGAGGCTTCATGGTGCAGCTGCAGGAGGAGAATGGCAAGAGTGAGGTAACAGTGGAGCAGCACTGAGGACAGGGAAAGGGCTCTTCTAAGCAGCTGCTTATGTAGTGGTGGCCAAAAACTAGTCCAAGAGAAAAATACAAGTGATGCATCCTTTAAAACTTCAGTTCATGCAGTTCATATTAATATTTATGCTAATACGCCTATGACACTATGACATTGATGGAGAGCCACACTTCCCAGCAGGCAGGGCTACTCAGGTCTGTGCTGCAGGGGCAGGACAACCACAGCCCCTGGGCAAGCTGCAGCTCCTGGCATGGGCACAGAGCCACTGCCCGAGCCAGGACAGTGCTCTGCCTGGCTGTGTTTCTCCCAGCCCCTGGTACTGGGGCAGACAGCCTTGTCTGAGCCTGGGAACCATGGCATAACTGCCTCAAGGCAATCAACTGCTCAGGAAAGACATCACCTTGCTCCAGCAAGGTGCTACCCTGGACTGAAAATGGGCTAAAACTTCCAAGCTTCAGGCAGACTTCCCTTAGGTCATCCCTCTGCAGTGAAGCCCAGCTCTGGAGATTGCTCCTTTGCCAAGAATGGCAAGAATGACCGCTGCTCCCAGGAGCTCATTAAGAAAAATCTAGTTTTGTTAACCCAGATACCTCAGAGAGGCCTTGGAGAGAGGTGTCAGAGAAAAACAAGTGATCAGAAAGGGGCAATCACTGTCTGGGAGTGCATGAGGGCAGTGCTGGGAGCTGCAAGCCAAGAGCACAACCTCCTCCAGAAGCAGCTTTTGCTGCATTCAGCAGCTGCCACAAGCCTCTGTGTGGGATTACACAGAATACAGCCCTCCACAAAGCCAAGCTTCCCTAGGAGCGAGTCTCTGTCCCTCCTGGTGGCAAGGACACCAGCTTGTTCTTCACAGCTTTGGGAAACCAGGCACTCTGTCCCACTGTCCACCACAACCTGGTAGGATGCAAAACCCCAGCTCTGAGATCTTCGGGGTGACATTTATTTTTAAGCACAGCTGTGCCTGCCCAATTTCCAGGCTTGTTCCCACCCTCCTCTCTACTCACCACCACATAGATGGGGAAGGTGCTTCTCGGCTTGAAGTCCTCCAGTCGGCACAGCACAGGAAAGACCTTGTGCTTCCAAATCTCCACAGAGATCAGCTCCCCGATGAGAACAGGAATCTAGACAGGGAAGGGATGGGGAAGCAATGCTTTTCAGACCAGTGCTGCAGGGGGAACCAGTTTTGTTGCTAATGGTCAGCCACACTGGAGTCATCCCAGGGAGGAGGGTGGCCCTGGGGCATGCTCTGTATTCACCAGCTCAGAAACCAGCAGATTCTCACAACAGACCAGTGGGCACAGAGCTCCTGGGGCTGCAAAAGGGAAAGGTGACCTCGAGGAGCTGGGCAGGTCCAGGCAATCACACTCCCTGGTGCAGCCCAGGACATCCTGGGACGGGGACACCTCAGGTACAGTGCAGAGATCTGCAACCGGAGGGGCCGGTGCACAGAAGAGACCAAAACAACCTCCAAGAGAGAAACCAGAGACCAGCAGGTAGAAATACCACAGCTTGACCTTTAATTTTTTTAAAAAAACAAAACTGGCAAACCACCAGTCAAATGTCTTTTCCAGGCACAGAACAGATTCTACACCATTTTATTCCAAAATTGCACCTTGCCCACAGGACAAGCCCAGATGGAGGCTGACAGCCCAGCATGGGGATCAGTACTGCTCCCAGGGAGGCTCACCTTGGCGTAGGTGACCAGCAGCTCAGTGAGGAGCTGCTCCTGGCCCACCGAGGCGCTCAGGATGCCGTGCATGTTGAGCTTCTCCACATATTCGTGCTGTCGAAGCCATCTGTGGGGCAGCCAGCAAGGACAGCTGTGCCACACACCTCTGGCCAATGTCCTGGGGACTCTCCTGTGCTCCTGGAGAGGGTCTCTTGTGCAGGGAAACCCACTCTTGGAATCCCCAAACTCCCCGCTGTCCTCTGAGCCTGCAGTCCCTGGCGCAGCAGCTCCACTGGGGCCACCCTGCCCTCCTGCCTGCCCCCAGCAATGCCCTCACAGAACTGCGGGGCCCCTCTCCCTCACTCCTACACACACAGAGCCCCTGGGACACCCCAGATCCAGGATCCTTCCCTGGCCCCCCTCCCCCTGGACCCTCCTACCTCTGTCAGTCCTTTCAGGAAGGCTCCAGGATTGTGACCCATCCTCCCCCCCAACCCCTTTGGGATCACTCCAGATCCGCAATCCTTCTTTGCTCTCCTCTTCCCAAACCCTCCGATCCTTCCCAGTACTTCCAGGAAGGCTCCAGAATTGCAGCCACTTCTCCCCCCACACGCACACCGACCCCCTGGGGTCATCTCAAAATCAGAACCCCTCCTGTCTATGGCAAACCTTCTGGGAACCCCCTTTACCCCCACCGTGACCCCTGGGGAGGGTGGGGAGCGCCAAAACCGAGGCCACTCCTCTCTCCCACAGCCCCAACGAGGACCTCTCAAATTTAGACCCTCTTTCATGTTCCCCCTCCCAGTGCCCTGTCCCCGCCCCCCTGCCCGCCGGTGTCTCGCAGCTCCGTGCCCTGCAGCGCCCGCACCAGCGCCTCGGCCTCGGCGGGCGACAGCGGCCCGGCCGCAGCGGCCATG
>WEIV01001848.1:25855-238306 GCA_013390005.1 Calyptomena viridis
GGCGGGGTCGGGGCGCCGCGGGGCACGTCGGGATGTGTAGTCCGGCCACGTGGGCAGCGCGGGGGACACGGACACGAGAGAACATGGACACGGGGGGACACGGACACCGGACGACACGGAAGGAACAAGGACACGAGGGGTACACGGGACAAACAGCTTCGGGGTTACGGACATTGGGGGACACGGGACAAACAGCCGGAGACACACAGACACGGCGGGGACATGGATAAGAGGAGAGAGGGACGCGGACACATGGGGCGACACGGATAGCGGGGGATATGGGACAAGTAGCCTGGGACACACGGACACGTGGGGAACACGGACACAGCGGGGACAAGGACATGGGACGGGGAGGAGACAGATGGCGGAACACGGTTATGGGGGCATGAGGGGGGCAGTCATGGGGACGTGGACATGGGGGGCACAAACCCTAGGAAGAGGGGACATGGACACGGAGGGGCTGGGCACGGGGGGCACTCAGGGACATTGAACCCGTGGGACAGGGGGACATGGGTGTGGGGACACAGACACAAGGACGTGGGCTTGGAACGGGGAATGTGGCATGGGGGAGTGGGACACAGGGATGTGGGGAAGGGGCGACAGAATCCTGAGAGGACATAAGGAGACAGGGGATCCCGGAGGGGGCTGAGCCCCTGCTGCCCCTCCAGTGCAGCGTGTGGGGGTCTGTGAACCCACGGCTCTGCTGCATCTGCTGTGCCCATGTCCCTGCCCATCACCATCACAGGGGTGCAAGGTGAAGGCAGTGGCCCCGCTGGCAGGAGCCCCCCCAATATGTTGTGCCCCCCCAGCCGTGCCCACACCCCCGGGCAATGACGCAGCCACCGCCTGTGAAGTGAAAATATGAACATTATTTAATAACTGAGTCTCTGTAATAAACCATTTGAAAATATTTTACAAGGAGTCACACGCACGATATCTTACAAATTGTCTTTTTTGTTTTGTTTTTTTTTTAAGTTTTTCAACTCTTCTGTACAAAAAAAAAATGAAACCCAAAGAAATTAAAAATAAATTAAAGAAAATCAATTAAAAACCCAACGCCTTTGAATGAGCAAGAGAGAAGCTTTTGGGTGGGGACAGGGCAGGAGGCAGCCCCGGCGGGACGGGGGGGGGCCGGGGCCACGCCGCCCCTTCATCTCATTGGTTTTTAACTTAAAATAGACTATATATGTATATATTTATAGGTATGTATAGTGGTGGTTTTCTGGCAGAGCACCTAACTAGACTACAGAAGTACACACACTCCCGGTAACACAGAGCCATCTGTTCAAACACGGTTCCCAGAGACAGTAACCAAACACACACTGAAAAAGCTACAAGCAGAATGACCATTAATTAACCCAGCACTAATTAGAGCCTGGCGCCCTCCCCAGCTCCCCCGGGGTGGCCGTGCCGCGGGGGCTCCCCTGGACCCGGTTGATGGGGTGGCTCTGAGCGGGGTGCCCCGGGGGGGTGAGGGTCCCCAGGGCTGCCGCCCGGGCAGGAACCCCCGGCACAGCCGGGAGCAACGAGGGCCAGGAGTGGTGGGTGTGGCACCCCCTGCTCCGCAGTACCTGGGGGCGTCACAGCCGGACACCCTGTGCTGGACCCCCCCGGCACCTCTTCTGGATGGGTTTGTGGGGTTTGTGGGGTGTCAGGGCTCAGCAGCCACTTCGTCCCCCTCCTCGGCACCCAGCGTTTTGACTGGGGGGGACAACACCCCCAGCAGAATGCCCTGGTGTGAGCCCCAGCCCCTCGGGGCATCTCCCGCTCCCCCGGCACTGCGTGCCCCCAGCCAGGACCCCCCCAGCACCCGGGAGCTGCTCCCCTCGCCATGGCCGGGTTGGCAGCACCGGCTCTCCCAGGGACGTGCATGTTCTGGGGACATGTGGCACCTCCCGCTCCACTTGGCACTCGGGGACGTGCGGCACGTCCCTCTGCGGGTCATGTGGCGTGACCCACTCGGGGGACATCCACGTCCCCCGGGGGACAAGCAGCAAGTCCCCCGGCCAGCGCGGTTTCTTTGGCAGCCCGAGGGGGGCCGGGCAGGCTGGGGAGGGGCAGGGCTGGGCAGGCAGGATTCACAGTGATCTGCAGAACGGAAAAAGAAACAAAATACATTTTTTTTCCCCCTTTGTCACCCCAATATCTGTGCCCAAGAATAGCTGAGCCCAGCGCAAGGACTAGGGCTCAGTCGTGCCCTGGCGCAGGCGAAGGCCACTGCCCCCGGTCCCTGCCCCTCCCTGCTCCCTGCCCCAGCCCTCAGGCATGCTGGAGCTGCCCCACACGCCCGGGGCCGGTACCGCTGGAACAAATGATACTGACCCGCACAGTCAAGTCCTTTTTCTTTTTTTTTTCTTTCCTTTCTTTTCCCCACCCCCTCTTTTTTTTTTCCCCCCATGTGTCCTCGTTGCTGACAATAAACGCCGCCGGTCTCCAGGTGAAAATGTTGGAAACTCGATGTAGAAAGATCTGCTTTAAAATCTTCAGGCTAAAAAAATAGGCGAGGTGGATGGAGGGTTGCGGGCGGAGGGCACCGACGCCACTTTTCCGAGTCCGAGCGGCCGGGAGGGCGCGACGCCGGGGCCCCGTCCCGGTCCCCGCTCTGCCGGGGAGCCCCTGCCAGCACCCCCAACTCTTCTTTGGCTGCGGCCGGTGGGGAGAGCGGGGCGGCATCGGGGGTCCCCGAGGCGGCGGAGGGGACGTCGCTCCCGCTCCACCGGGCCGGGGAGGGGGATGGAGATGGAAGTTGAAAGAAAAGAGAGCTGGCGGGGGCGGCCAGGGGGCTAAAGGCAGGCGGCCAGGGGCAGCGGGTGCCGGCTGGTGCTGGAGTAGAGGAGCAGCAGCTGCAGGGAGAGCAGGACCCCCAGGGAGGGGGCGAAGGAAGCCCCTCGGCCGCAGTCTGAGGTATCTTCCTGAGTGGGCAAAGAGAGAGGAGCCGTGGGGCATCCTCAGCAGTGCCTCGGCTCCACAAGGACACCCACCACCCCCTGCAGCCCTGCGGCACCTCCTGCCCTCGGGCCCTTGTGGCACAGCCCCCCCCCCCCCCCCCCGAACACCCCACGCTGCTGCTCTCCCCGGGACCCCCACAGCTCTGCTCTTCCCCCAGGAGAGCACCCCATGGCATTGCTCTCTTATTGACCCCCACAGCTCTGACCTTCCCAGGGGACACTCCCAGGCTCCTGACTCCCCACCCTGGATCCTCTCAGAGATCCAAACTCCCATCAGGAGTCCCCCCCAGAGCAACTCTGGGATCCCCTCATGGCTCCATTCCCCTCAGGGGGACACCCCATGGCTCTGCTCCTTAGTAGGGGAGGCATTCATGTTTCCATTTCCTCACCAGGGGTGAACCTCTCAGCTCTGCTCCCCTGGGATCCCCTCATGGCTCCAGTCCCCTGCTCAGGGGAAACCCACTGCCCCAGTTTCCCCTATGGGAGCACCTCACAGCTGTGCTCTCTTGGGCACACTCCATGGCTATGCCATCCTCCCCACAGAGGGCACCCCCTGCTCCCATCCTTTCCCAGGGGACCCCCTAGCTCCACTCCCCCCTGCACCCCACGTACTGTTGCGTTGTAGTCGAAGCAGATGTGGGGGCCTTTCCGGTAGCGGGGCCTGTCCACCAGCTCACACTGGTTGGGGTCCCTCGGGGGGGCTTTGCAGGTCAAGGAAACCACCAAGGACAGGGCAGCGAGAGCTTGTGGAGCACCCAGTGGGCTCCCCCAGCCCTTCTGGCCACCCCTACCAAAACCCATAGCTCCTTACCCCCCTTCCAGTCCCACAGACCCCATATGTCCCCTCCTCCTGCCACAACACCCCAGTGAGATGCGGCTGGGCCACCAAAGGATACCTCTTACCTCTGCCTGCAGCAGCTTGACAGACTCACACTGGCTGCAGAGGGGCTTGTCAGCCACCACGAAGAGCAGGTTGGTGTTGGCCAGCCTCTGTGCATGGAAGAGCCTGGGGGTGCGATGGCAGCGGGGGCCCCAGTTACCCTGTGCCCTGATCTCCCCCAGCCCCTGCTGACAGCCCTGCCAGTGCATGGCTCTGGGGAGGCTGAGCCAGCCTAAGTTTCAGTCTTGGCCTCATCCTCTTCCCCATCCCCGTTCCTAAATTCATCCCTTTCGCTTACCTCATCATCCCTGTCCTCAACTTCCCTCCCATCCCTATTCCCATCCTTATCCCCAACCTCATCCCCATTCCTCACCCACCTCATCCCCATCTCTACATCTATCCCCACGCCCTGGGGCTGCCCAGGGACTCGGCATTATGGGCTTTCAGGGCTTGGTCCCACATGGAGGAGCCATGGGGATGCCATCACCCACAGCCCATGGGGACACTACCATCACTCTCTCGTTTCCCCATCCAGGTACCACAGTTCCCTGGGAGTGCTTCATGGCATCTCCTATTGCCCCCATGCAGGTGGGGGTCCTGGCAAAGGCAGCCTGGGGGGTGTCCCCAGCCCTGTGCAGGGGTGGGACAGCGGGGATGGACCCACCTGGAGCAGTTGCCGCAGTCGATGATGGCGTTGTAGGTGGCGTTGACGGTGCTGAAGTAGTACTGCGTCTGCTTCATGATGCAGCTCGTCTCCCTGGTCTCCATGCTGTCCCCTGCCACCTCCTCTGTGCCAGCACAGCACCGTGGGACAGAGGCCACTGCCCCCCACCACGTGCCCCTGGCCACAACCCCTGCCCGCCCCCAACCCAGGACTCCCTGGGGACTCACCCGTCTGGAACCAGCTGCTGTAGGTGAGCCCATACAGGAATTGCTGGAAGAGAGACCTGGGGAAGGAAAGTATGACCACGTAAGGTATCCCAGCCTCATGTGACATCCCAGTGTCACTCCCCGATAGAAACGACCCCTGGGGAGGGGACGTGTCAGGACTCACCAGGCTGCAGCCGAGGTCCACCAGGCGAGGCTCAGGAGATCGGCCACGGTTGGCTGTGGGCAAAGAAGGGGGCAATAGCCAGCAGGACCCCATGTGGGGCACTGGGGACACACTCACAGGTCCCCAGGCTCACAGACCACCTGGTGAGCCCCTGTGGTGGCTCACCACCACGAAGACACGCTCACCACGAAGACACCGCGGGGTGCAGCGCCTGTGTTGCTCGGGGCCTCAGGGGCACAGACAGACTGGAAGTCATAGGACTCCTTGCGGGTGTAGAAGGAGTTGTTGTAGAGGGCAGACATCAGGTTGGCATCCACTTCGCTGAAGAACTTGCCCACCTGGGATGGGGACACTGAGTCTGCACCCAAACATCACCTCAACATAAGACTCCCCTGGTGGGGACTTGAGTGGGGCTGTGCCACCCGTGACATGAGCTCAAAGGTCTCAGCTCCCCACTGACATCCCATGCTCAGGAGAGCTGTGGGCACTGCTCACCTGGTACCAGTGGTCCTCCTGGTTGGAGAGCACCAAGAAGCCCCCATCATCAATGAGGACACAGATGAGGTCCTGGAGAGGGAGGACAGTGTCATTCACCCCTGGCCATGCCCAGGGCAAGGCAGGACAGGCAGGGTGAGGGCTGATGGGCTGTTAGGCAGGGGGGCCAGTGCAGTGTCCCCAAACCTGGGGGGCTGCTAAGAAGAATCTTGGTGGCAGGAGACACTACCCACCCTTGGGGGTTTAAGAGCCCTCTCAGGGGGGTCCACATTCTGTGGGGCAACTCCCAGGCCTTCATCACTGTGAGGTGGGTCAGGGTCTGGCTGAGCTCTGGGAGCAGCAGGTGACAGGGTGAGCGCACAGGCAGGGTGGGCAGAGGACAGGGAGCCCTCCCAGCCATCCTCTACTCCCCCACCAGCTGCCCCCACCCCTGCCCACCACCCACCTTGTTGTTGGCCTCACAGTCCATCTCGCAGCTGGTCGAGGGGTCGCACTGTCAACCGAAACCAGGGCAGAGGGACAGGTTAGCAGGACGGTCATCTCCCCAGAGCTGTGCTCCCGGCCAGGAGGGGACACACGGCGTGGTGTCCCCAGGGGCTGGGAGAGGTGCCCTGAGCAGGGTGATGGGGAGGGCTGAGCAGGAGGAACAAGCCCAGTGCAAACACAGCCACCATGTCCCGGCAGTGCTTCCCAGCGTGCAGAGCTCCCTCCCTGTCCTGTCCCCATCCCGTGCCAGCCCCAGGGACATACTCGGCGGGCGCCCAGCTGGTCACGGTCCGTCCGGTTGCTCGCCAGCACTTTGAACTTCTCAGCCCAGGCCTCCAGATCCAGCTTCACCCCCACCACTGGGGCAGTGGGGAGATGCAGTGAGCCCTGGTGTGAGGGGGGTTACGAGGACCCCCCCACCTCCGTCCCAGTGTCAGGGCACCCAGCCCCCTGCCTACCTGCTGGCTTCAGAGTCTTGCCTTCAATGCTGAGCTCCACAGCAGTGCTCACCAAAATCCCAATGGTATTGTTCTCCAGGTCCAGCTCCCGGAAGCCAGCTGTGGAAAGCAGGGGTGGCATCAAGGGATGCATAGAGCCAGCAGCAGCCTGTGTCACACTCCGCTGTTCTGAGCTGGCACCCACCATCCCGGTAGGGTGGCTTGAAGATGTAGCCCTTGTTGTCCAGGCTCCTCCGGTAGAAGCTGGCATTGAAGGGCTCCGGTTCCTCCTCCCAGTCATCTGCAGCCCTGGCATGGAGCAGCCACAGCCATGACTGCCACTGTCATCTCCAGTCCCACCAGAGATGGCCCAGTGGGAGCAGAGGTGTCACCATGCAGGGTAGACACTCACTTGTTAGGGAAGACACGGGTGATGCCCCCATCGGTGGCTGCAAAGACGGCCAAGAGGCTGTACCTGCAAGGAGAGAAGCAGGGTACACTGGGCATCAGTGGGGCTTTGCTCTGCTCTTGTGCCCATAGCCCATCCCAATTCTCCTCTGTCCCAAGACAGTGCTGCCCATCCCGGGCCATCTCCTCTCCACCTACGTGTTGAGGTCCTGGTCCTTCCAGACCTTCTCCACCAGCTGCTGTGTGATGCCTGTGTCCAGGATCAGGTTGTGCAGGAGGAAGTTATCACCTTGAAAGGAAGATGGAGAGGAGTAGGAGGTGAGGGCTGGGCCCATGTGGGCAACCCATGCCCCCTGCTCTGCCCTGGCAACTACTCTGCAGCATCTCCCAGGCCCCCAACCCCAGCACAATTCACCCCCTGCCCCATCTCCCCCAACACCCCCATCCACTTCCAACCCTCCCGCAACCCTCCCAACAGCCATCCCAGCTACTCACACTGCTTGGAGTCTGGGGTCACCTTTTCCATGAGGGCAATAAAGTTTTCCAGGAACTCGGTGTTGTTATCCGACAAGTCGAGGTCTTTGCAATACTCTCTGGGGTTTGGGGGACAAGGTTTGTCGTTCGTGGGGATGGAAAAGGCAAGGTCAGTTCTCCCCCGGGGATGGTGGGGTGGGTGCTGGCCATGCTGCCAGCACTTGGCTTGCTGGGGACACGACGGTGGTGATGTGCCACCTTTCCTGTGAGTGTCACCCTGCCAGGGCAGCCAGCTGTGGGCATCTCTGCAGACTGCCCCTGCTGCCTGCGCAGTGTCACACCAGCCACTGGGTCCATCACTCCCACAGGCACTGAGCTGCCACCAGCTCTGCCAGGGCCAGGACTGATGGATCCTAATTTGCCCAGCATGGTACAACACTTGAGTACATCTCACGCCATACTGGTAGGGCTACTGGTGGGACTGGGTCCCTCTGACACCGTACTTACCTGTGAGGCCAGGCGGGCACTGCCGTGCCCATCCTGCCCTGCCCTTGTGGCACCCCGAGAAGTGGGGGCTCCATTGTTAGTGTAAGCAGGGGTTTGCCTAGGGAGCCCTTGTGGCTGCACTGGCAGCACCAGGCAGGCACTCACAGTTGTACCTGTGCCCTTTGCACAGATGGTTGGACGCTGGGTGAGCCCTGGCTGGTGGAGATGGGTGCTTGCCCATGGGCATCGCTGACCCTGAGCCCCTTCTGGAACAAGCACCATGGGGGATGCTGTGTCCCTGCTCCAGTTTGGGGCATCCTGAGTGCAGAGTCCCAGCCACACTGATGCCAGGCACAGCTGTAACCTGTTGGTCACCATGAGGCTCTGACCGGGTGGCACAAGTTAGTGCCACCCCAGAGTGCCAAGAGCCTCCCTTCCTCAGCAGTGTGGCTGCAAACAGAGCCTGAGGCACTCAAGGCCCCCCCATCCATGACCCCTCCACCAAGCTCCAGACTCTGCCAAAATCCTCATTAAGAGGACAAATGCTGGAGCAGAGAGTGGCAGGGAACATGCCTACGGGGCAGCCAAAATAGCTGGGACATCCTGGCCAGCTTGGCTAGGCCCCTCTCGACCCCTGGATGGGGGGAGCAGCCACCTAAATATCTACACCGACACGCACAGATACAGGTACTCACACACCCACAGGGGATGGGGATATACGGTTTCTGAAAATTTCCAGTGGCCCGTGGGCACGGCAGCACCAATGGCAGATCATACAGTCGCCCTGGGTGCTGGGCAGCCCCAGCACATGGCTCCTCCCTGCCGCCTGCCCATGCTAGGCTGGCACCCAGGAAGGGTGCTCATGGAGCTGCTCTGTGGGCACTGAAGTGCTCACCCTCACTTTTACAGCCTGCTTTCCTCTCCAGCTGCACTGACCGCTGGGCCCCACACCAGACACTGACCCCATCACTGCAGCCTGAGTAGGACAGCCAGGGTGCAGACCCACTCCTGGGGTCTCAGGCTTCGGCATCCCCTCCCTATCCATTCCCTTAGCATACTCATAGACCAATTTTTAATAACAAGGTTTTTCTGTTTCTCATTAATACTCTGCTTTGGCTCCCATGTGTCCTGGACTTCACCCCTACTGCCCTGTGCAAGGCTTGAGGACCAAGCCCCGCAAAAAAAAACCCAGGGACTACACAATAATTTTACATTTTGGGCTGGTTTACCCAGTTAGTGTAAGTGGGAGATGTCTGCTGTGGGCTTCGAGAGTGGGGAGAGTACCCGCAGGTGGCCACTATGTATCCAAATCTCTTGCAGTCCCCAAGAGCTGTAATGACAAAACATCCCTTAACGGGGCATTTAGCTGCTCTAATGACCTATCATTAGAGAGGTGATTAGCTTGTGATGTTAATTAGGGCTAGAGGTTGCACAGCGGGAAGGGCAAGGTGCTGGCAGAGCCATGGGGCTCCCCAAACACCCTGCTGAGGGATGGGCTTTCATCCCTGCTACGTGACAAGACTGGGTGGAATGGCCCAGGGGAGACGACATATCTGTCCGTCCAGGAGCCACTATGCTGTCCTTATCTCCCCATTCCCACCTTGTGGCCGGCAGCCTTCCAAAACCCCCTGAGCATCCCAAATTTGAGCTGAAACCTACCCTTCCTCTCCCCGCACCCGCCGCAGCCAGCACGACTGTATGATGCCACCGCCAGCCCCTCGCTCAGCGGGGTATTTTCAGAAACTATACCTATATATGCACGGGTCGGGCCGCACCGGGTGCATATATACTGTGCTGGATGCAACCGGGTGGCGGAGCGGGGCCGGGGTCCCGGCGGCAGCCCCCCCGGCCGAGCGGGCACACGACACACACAGCCAGAGGGCACGGGGAGAGGGGACAAGGCACGATGAGGCGAGGATGGGGGCGATGGTGGGGTCGGCAGCGGGGCCGGGGCGGATGCACACCTCGGCAAGCGCACACGCAAAGCTACCTGGGAGCAATGAACACATGTCCCTCCGACTCAAAGCTGTTGGGCAGCAGGTATTCAAAATCTGCAACAGAAAGGGAAGGTTATCCGGCGGGGAGCGGGGAAGGGGGCGCCGGGGGCCAGGAGGGAGAGAGACGGACAGAGAGAGAGAGAGGGGAGGNCGCAGGGACACACAGACACACACACATATATATATGTGCGCACATGTATATATATATGTATGTTTGGGAGGGCGGGGGGGACGTCTCTCTCTCGGGGGAGGGGTGGTGGGCGAGGGCAGGGAACCACATGCTGCGCTCCTGGCCGGAGGAGGATCACCGGAACACTCGGTTGTCGGGAGAAAAAAAATAAAACAGGAGTTTTCAGGCATCGACATGGCCAGAGGGGAACCTTGCCGAGGACAGTCCAACCAGAGGCTCCCGCCCTGCGCAGGGCCGTGCAATGCGCTGACGGGCTCCGCTGCCAGGCACCGGTGTCCCCTCCCTCCCCAGGGCGGTGGGTCCCCAGTGGGGATGGGTATCCACGCTCGCCCGCCAGCGCACTCTGCTTTAACAGATGAGTGCAGCCCAGCAGGTTTGAAGTCTCCTGGGAATGCCCCCGGCAGACGGGCAGAGAATGTTGGGTTCAGCTCGCGGGGGCGAGCTGGCTTGGGGCGTGCATGGAAGGGTGGTATGGGACATCCCGGGGACAACACCGCCCCCGGCGGGCACCGCCACCCCCTCGCCCTCCCGCCGGCTCCTGGTGCATTGCACGGNAGGAGAGGTTTGCCCATCTCGGCTCGAATTTGCTCGGTCGCGGGCTGAAGGCGCGCGGTTGCGTACGCGTGGCCGGTGGCGTGTACGCAGGGACACACAGACACACACACATATATATATGTGCGCACATGTATATATATATGTATGTTTGGGAGGGCGGGGGGGACGTCTCTCTCTCGGGGGAGGGGTGGTGGGCAAGGGCAGGGAACCACATGCTGCGCTCCTGGCCGGAGGAGGATCACCGGAACACTCGGTTGTCGGGAGAAAAAAAATAAAACAGGAGTTTTCAGGCATCGACATGGCCAGAGGGGAACCTTGCCGAGGACAGTCCAACCAGAGGCTCCCGCCCTGCGCAGGGCCGTGCAATGCGCTGACGGGCTCCGCTGCCAGGCACCGGTGTCCCCTCCCTCCCCAGGGCGGTGGGTCCCCAGTGGGGATGGGTATCCACGCTCGCCCGCCAGCGCACTCTGCTTTAACAGATGAGTGCAGCCCAGCAGGTTTGAAGTCTCCTGGGAATGCCCCCGGCAGACGGGCAGAGAATGTTGGGTTCAGCTCGCGGGGGCGAGCTGGCTTGGGGCGTGCATGGAAGGGTGGTATGGGACATCCTGGGGACAACACCGCCTCCGGCGGGCACCGCCACCCCCTCGCCCTCCCGCCGGCTCCTGGTGCATTGCACGGCACAGCCAGAGGTTGGACTGTTGCTCTCCGAGGGCTGGGTACAAGCCGATGAGAGGAGGAGGAGGAGGAGGAGAGGAGTACAAAACACTCGTACTTTGTCCATCAGCATTGCCATCACAGGGGCGCCGGGAGGAGGCAACTCAAGGCTGATAGAACAGGGCTGAGGTTGACACTTCCACCTGCCCGCTGTCCGGCCCGCCTGACCCTGCCCCTCATGTCCCTCCCTGCGCTGCTGTGGACCCCACAGCCATCCCCCTGCCCGTGCCAGGAGTGGGTGCTGCTGGGCAGCCTGCTGGTGGGCACTGCATGCAGGACAGAGTGTGGTGGTAGGTCCCCTGGGACTGTGTGTGTTGGGTGTCCCTGGCCCACTGTGGGACTTTGTGGGAACTGTGGGTCTGGCCTCACGGGCTCCTCTGACATTGCAGGGACGTGGGCCAAATCCTGCCCAGTGTTGCATGGGTGACATCCCACTCCACTGCAGCACTGGTCCGAGCACCCCCCGCTTGCCTCAGTGGGACTGAGCTCAAACTTGGCTGCTGCCAGGGGCACAGACAGTACCAAGACACTGTGGCTGCCAGGGGCTTCATGCCATGCTGGGCCTCAGGGCACAGGGGATGGCCATTGAGCAGCCGTGGGGGCAGGCAGTGCAGCACCCTTGGGCTTAGCCACCTCGTGTCCCCATGAGGCCAGGCTCACTGTCACCAATGCAGCTGTGTGGCACTGCCCCAGGGTGGTCCCACCCCCACCTGCACAGTGGGTTTCTGCTTGGGGGGCTGTCCCAAAAAAGCCTGTCTCAGAGGGTGATGGCAGCAGAGGATTGGGTCCCTCACCTGCCCTTCATCCCCACCGCATTTGGGCACCCACTCCACAGTCCCCCACTCTCTGCACAGCCCTATCCCTTTCAGGTTGAGTTGTCTTAGGGAGGAGGAAGCAGAGGAGCTGGGAGAGGGGGACAAGGAGCTGGAGGAGACGAGCGGGGGAAGAGGAGCAAGAAGGGGCTGCACTGGGGAGGAAGAGCGGGGCATCCAACTAGCTACGAAAAACCTTGTGGATCAAAACCAGCAGTTTCATACGAGATCGGCTCTTGAACAATATCAAACCAGGTTTGGGAGTGATGCGCAGGGAGGGAGTGGGGATTTTCGTGACAAAGCTCTCATGAACAGAACAAGACATGTTGCTTTCAAATAAAGGGGGAACTGGAGGAGAGGAAGAGGAGGAGAAGGAGGAGGGAGGAAGGGCGAGTTGGTGGCGGTTTGCAGGTTTGGCGTGGCAAACGGGCAGGGAGATGGGCAAGCAGGGGGGCTGGGGGGGACTGGACACGGGGCAGGGAACGGGGTGGTGAAGGTGAGTGGTCTGAGACTGAAAATACTTGCCCTTGATTTTGATGTTTGGTACTGTGTGAATCCACCATAGAGAGAAAGCAAGAAAAACAACAAACAAAAAAACAACAAACAAAAAAAAAAGGGGTTGGGTGGAAAGGGGGAAGGGGGGCACAAACAATATTTTATTCAATCGACGTTTGAATAAAAATATTGTGTATCATAATCATACCAAAAGGAAACCTCTTGCAAAAAACGACATGAAGAAAACAAAGTAAAACCCAGTAACAAAAGGAAAAGAAAAGGCCACGGTGAAATAAGAACAAAAAAATGCAAAGATATAACTAGAGAAATATATAGATATATATTCAATACTCCAAAGGAAAATGAGAGTCAGTAGCAAACAGTTGCAACAGTCTTGATATCAAAATGTCCTCACTGAATCAGGGGGCATGCACAGCACAGTGGGCAGAGGCAGGGAGGACAAGGGGATCCCCCCTCCCGGGAATGGGGACAGCCTGGCCTCGTCCCTGCAGGGACGTGGGGCTCCTGCCCATGGATGGAGGGGGTGGCAGGGGCTGGATCTGGAGCAGGGCTGAGGTTGAGCCACTGGGGCGGCCAAGGGGGAGAAACAGGGGGAACTGGAGGGGAGAGGGGAAGGGTCCGGTTCTCCCACGGGGGAGAGGGTCCCTGGGAGCAGTGTGGACCTGAGGTGGGAAGAAGGCTTGGGGGTCAAGGGAGAGAGAAAGAGAGAGAAAGATGGGGCCAGGCTAACACACACATACACAAATTAATTCCAAACAAAAATCTAAACCAACCGAAACCAAACTCATAAAAACAATAAATGGCTTAAACCGAAACCAAAGAATCGTAATAAACCAAAGGAAATTAAAGAGATCCATGCAAACTTTCCCAGGCTCGCAAATTAACTGGCTGCTACAGCGTCATCCCTCATCCCCAGGAGACAAACAGGCAGCACATCCCTGCCTGTGCCAGCAGTGCCTGCCTGCAGCCCAGGGCTGGGGTTTTGGGGTGCAAAGCATAAGGACCAAACCCTGGCACCCCGGAGCACCCCAGGCAGGCAGCTCGCTTTCCCTCTGTGCAGTCACCTCTACTCACACCTTTTTATTTTTAAACTTTTCTCTTTTTTTGCCTCTCACAGTGATCCCTATCTCTTTTTGTAAGTCTTTGCTTTGTGTTTCTCCCCTTGACAGCCGTGGGCTGGTGTGGGGTGAGCGGGAATGCGAGAGGGCAGTGGGGAAAGCCAGGGGCTACTTACACTTCACTTGCAGGATCTGGTCGCTGAGGTTGGCCTGGATGTAGTAGGTGCTGTAGGGAGGCAGAACCAGCCCCAGGCTGTGGAGGGGGAGAGTAGATGTGGTGTAAGGCTTTACATTCACCCAGAATCCTTGGCCAGCTCCCAGTCCCTGCCTGGCACCCCCTGGCAGCAGCTTGTCCCAGCCAATGGCAGGGAGCAGCCCCACTGGCCTCCCGCACAGTCTGCTGCATCCTTCTCTCCAGGAACTGCAGCCAGCACTGTCCTGGGGCATCCAGGGGCGTCCAAGGTTGTCACCAGAGCACCCAGGGTCATTTTGGGGCACCCAAGGGCACCTTTGGAGCACACAGGACCGGTGACACGGAGGGTCACCCCCAGCACACCTACTGCCATCCTGGGGTAGCCAGGTTCATTCCCAGAGTACCCAGGGCCATTCCCAGAACACGCAGGGTCATCTTGGTGGCACTCAGGGCCATCCTGAGGGCACCCCTGAACAACGAAGGTGGGCATGCCTGTCCATCCAGAGCTGAGATGGGCAGGATGTGCCAGCCCAGGAACCAAGGGAGATGCATGTGGAAGAGGAACACGACACCCCTGTGAGGGAGGAAGGCAGGAAGAGACACAGCCCTCAAAAGAAGGGACAAAACCTTTCCAGAGAGGAGAAACCAATGACCACCATTATAAAGGCACCTGCAGTTATGTGAGCCAAGAAGTAGAGGGATCCACCAGCCAGGAGTCTGGCATGCAGGATGTGAGATGGGGGTGGAAAAGGAGGTGCCAGGAAGTGGTGCTGGGCTGCTGAACCCACAGGACAAGCTGATGGAGGGAACTAGGCTCAGTGCCAGCTGCAGCAGCCAGTGGACTTTGACGACAGTGTTTGTGCCAGGTGTTGTGAGGGATAAATGGGTGAGGGCCACATTCCCGACTCTCCTTGGATGTCACACCTGCCCCAGCTCCACAGTGCCAAACACTGATGGGCACCACTTTCATGAGTGCCCTCCAGCCGTGCACAATGATGTGACAGAGTGTTTGCAATCCCATAGTCCATGTGACACATCCCTGGTGGCCCTGGGGATACTGAGAGCTGCAAGCACAAGCCCACATTCCTGTGCTGGTGTGGGTCCAGCTGATGCAGGGCAGTGTGGGTGCACTGGCAGTGACACTCACCTGTAGTTGGTGCTTTTGATGGGAGCCCACGTGTAGGTCCGGAACACCTCGTCGATGTATTGCTGCAGGTCAGAGGGAACCAGTCAGGCCTTGGCAGTGCCAGGACCCTGCTGGCAGGGTGACATGGGGCCCCTCAGTCCCCACCACCAGGGCTGGGTGCTCAGCACAGGACCAATTTTGGCTGTGACACTTTCCCCTGCAGTGTTACCTCGTCCAGAGACTTGATGAGGGTCTTGATGAACCTCTGCCCGTCATTCCCATCAATCATGCTTCTCCGGATCTGAGGAACACAGAGGAGCCAACTGAGGGCCACAGGAGTTCAGCCATGCACCTGCAGGCACCCTTCCCAGTGAGGTGGCACTGGGGACCCAGGGGGTGGAGGGGTGAGCAGCCTGGGGGGGGTTCATCATGCTGGGCACCCAGGGGACAGTCACCCAGCTCCCGTCCCTGCTGTGGCTCCATGGGAGCTGTGCTGGGCCTTTAGGATGAGGAGCTCCCCCATGCAGATTGGAGGGGCTGAGTGCCCTTTGCAAATGCAGATGAGGGGGCCAGCCTGTACCCCAAGAGCTGCCCCTAGTCTGCTCACTTCCTCCTTGTTTTCATCCTCCAGCTCAGCATCCAGGAAGTCCAGTGTCACCGGCTCACGGAAGTTGATGATCTGCAGGCAGAAAAGGAGAGCCAGGGAAGGGCTCAGGGCTCCCGCAGCTGCCACTGAGTCCAGACAAACTTGTCACAAACCCTCTATTAGCCACAAACCCACAATTAGCTCCTAAGGACCCCAGGAAGCTGTGTGCCCTCAGGGCCCCGCTAATCCCCACAGCTGCCACCCCAACAGGCCCCTCCTCACCTGGGGCTGCAGGTTGGGGTGCAGCAGGACGTAGCCGTTCAGGTCGATGGCGAAGACGTAACCATTTGCCCCCAGCTGTGAGAGGACAGGAGGAGGGATGAGGATGACCAGGTGGCTCTGTGGCATGGCATGCTGTGCTGGGGCCTTGCTGGTGTGATCACCCTCACCTCTGCAGGCAGAGCTCGCCCCATGCTACCCCCAGGGCTCAGCCTCTTCCATCCATTTCTATTCTCCAGTGGAGGCCAATGGAATCTCTCGTCCTAACTCTGGATTTTGCCCACTGCCCTTTTCCTCAGGCTGGACAAGTTTATTCTCCACTGACCATGCAAGGTTTTTGGCTTTGCTCTGGGTCCCAGAGCATCACCCAGCTACAATGCCTGCTCGCCTGCCTGTCCCGGTCCCTGCCTGCACTTGTGGCTCCTGTACCCTGCCACTACCAGTGCTGCTGGAAGTGCTATGGGGTGCTAGGGGCACAGTGTGAGGCTCCCATCAGAGGGATTCCACAGCAGGCATGGGCAGTGACAGGGCAGGGGTGGAGGGGAGAGGGCCCCACGCACGTTATATCGCGGTGTCAGCCTCTTGATGTCATTGAGAGCCACGTCGATCCCCATCACACCCAGGATGAGCTGGTTCTGGAAGGAAAAGCAAGGAGGAAGGTGGGTGGGAGCAGGGCTGTCACCTGCCACCTCCAGCAAGGGGACAGGGAAACAGCAGAGTTGTGTAGGTCAGATTTGGATACTGCAGGGGCACAGGGTGAGATGTGCCAGCAGCTCCCTACAGGAGACTGCACCTCCCAGAGTCTTGCAGCTGACAGCTGTCCTGACTGAACCGACTGAACCATGAGAGGTCATTTTAGGTCACAAGGATTGCAGGCACCCCCATTTCCACCCCAGAGACGGGGTGCAGAGCAGGCAGCACCCCAGGGGTGCCAGTGTCCCCCCTGCCATAGCCACGCACTCGGCATTGGGGCATCTTCCCACCCTGCAGCAGGTGTCCCAGTGCAGCCACAGCCTCTTACCTTCCTGTCACTGCTGTCCTCAGTCAGGTTGAACACCGGCAGCGTGCCTGTCACCACCAGGCCCAGCCCCTGCACAAGCACAGAAGTGTGTCTCATGGTCCCTCACCAGCCTCAGGACCCAGGGCTGGGGGTGGGCAGTAAAGGGGGGTTGCCCCCATGACAAGGAAAATGGGACATGTCCTGTATTATATATATTATATCCTGGTGTCCCCACCCACCTGCGTCCTGGCACTGTGTGGGACCCTAGGGTCAGTGTCCCCAACTGCACCCTGAGGCTGTGCAGGACCCTGGGGCTGGGGGTTCCCACCTCCACCCCAGGGCTGGGAGTCCTTACCAGGGCATCCTGGTAGACATTGGTCCACTGAACCTGCTTGGCTCGGTTCCCAGCCAGGACCATGGGTCTGCCCAGCACATCCAGGTACTCCTGCAGGGACAGAGAGCAGGGGAAATGATGATGTGGGAGCCAAATGTCTCCTTGTTCCAATGCGGTGACACCCCCGTCCCTATGCACACCCCAGGAAATATTAATAGTGTGCTTGGTGGGGCCCCCAGCTGCAGGCTGAGCTATGGGACGGGGCTTGGCAGCTACCAGACCTAGGGGTACTGGCTCCAGCTGGGACCCCAATAGGCACATCAAGATGCAAACAAGGTGGTGCTCATCATTTGCTGTGCATGGGCAGGGTAGAGACTCCTCAGATAGTGCCAGCTAGAGCCCCCTATCTCCCAGCCATCCCTGGGGCTGGGATTGCTCCATCACACCTGCACCACGTCACTGCTGTCTTCACCAGCCTTTTGAGATCTTCTGCTGGTGCACGTTTCCCTTATCCTGGCCCACTTTGGCAAGGCAGACCTCTGTGAAGGGAGGCAGTCCTCATGCCACAATGCCAGCCCTGTCCTGAGGGGCTACCCTGCTCAGGGACACCCATTGGGTGCCCACCATGGTGCCTTGTGTGCATCTGATAAAGAAAAGGGGCAGACAAGTGGCAGTGGGATGGGGAGGAGGACAGACACGACTGGATCTGCTGAACGGGCTTCTGCTGGGGGTTGGCCCTGCCTGCGCTTGCTTCCTGCCTGCTCTCAGCTCTGCTCTGTGCTGATTAGCACCTGATGTTTCATAATTAGTCACTCAAAAGGCAGCAGGTCCATGGGGAGTTGCAGAAGATGAATTACTTATTTCAATAGCGCAGGGCCTGGCTGAGGGCTTGGCTCCCCAGCTTGCTGCCATGCTCACTGCAAGCCTTTGGGGTCTCCACAGTGGGGCTGGGACTGCCTGAACTTGCCCCCAGGCAGGGCACTGCAGGAGGGCAGCTCTGCCTGCCTGCCCCCCACCTGCCTGCCCCTCCCCATACCTGTGTGTTGATGCGGATGGCGCCAATGGAGGGGATTTCAAAGTAGTAACCTTGGAAAAGAAAGAGAAAGGCAGCTGGAGATCCAGCTGTCTGCTGTCCAGCAGTCTAGCTGTCCTGCTGTCCAGCCTTCCAGGGCTGCAGCCAGTGGTTTGTTGGGTGCCAGTCCCACTCACCTTTGTTGGCACAGGCCATCCACTGCAGCGGGGTCACATCGTAGTTGTGCTGCCCGACAGAGAAGGTGAAGACCCGCACCTGTGGCAGAGCATGGTGGTGAGGGTCATCCACTGGGCATCCTGGTCTTCCACACCCAGCGCTCCCAGATAATGGCAACCTCCCCAAGGACAGTGTGGTGCTGCCTGCCATGGCCCGCAGACAAGTGGAGGTGGGCAGAAGATTCTGGGGAATGCTGGCTGTGCTGGCAGCAAGGGAGCCCCTCTCTCCTCACCTGACCCTGTCCCACAAGCACCACTGTGTTGGCCCAAGCCACCTACCCCAGTGGTCCTTATGCTGGGGCACCACTGCTCCCAGAGAGGTCTGTGTTCTCTGAGGGTGCCACATGGACCAGAACACCCCCTACCCCACAGGTTTCCAGATCCTGCGTGGCAATGGGGACCTTCCTTTGTCTGACTGCCAGCAACTCTGTCCCCATGCTTGGGGTGTGCTTCCCACAGGGCCAACATTTAGGGAACCCACCAGTCTCATTCTCTCTCCAGCATCCTGTGGGGTGCTTGGTCCCTTGCCTTGTGCACACCAAGGTGGGAGCCAGCTATAAACCCACCACCAAGACAGTGGCTTGGTGCAGGAGCAGGCTGGTGGGGAAGGGGGATGGCAAGGAGGCAAATGAAGCAGAAGCCAGCAATGGAGCTGGAGCAGCTGTCTCCCTCCCTGGAGAGTGGCCCCAGCCCAGCACACAGAGTCACAGCCCCTCACCGTCTTATTGGGCCAGTTGTACTTCTCAAAGACATCCTGCACTCGGTCCTCGCCGCCGTCTGTGAACATCATGATCATCTTGTTGCAGTTGGCACGTGTGATGTTGGACTGCAGGGTAGAGACAGCACCTGAGGCCTGACCCAGAGCCAGCAGCACTGGGCACAGGGCTGGATGGGCCAGGAGGACTGGCCCCCACCCATCTCTTTTCTCAGCCCATTTCTCAGGGGTGCATATGGCTGGGGTGAGCAGGCAGGAGGAGGGACACTGTCAGCTGGGGAATGATGTTGTGGCTATTGCTGTTTGGCACCATTCATCTTTATTTTGCCTCTGGCACAGCATCTGGCTGGATCAGACCTCTCCACCCAGCCCTGCTCACTTTGAATAACCCAGAGAGGCAGCAGCTCCCCAAACCTTGGCTACAGCATGCTGGGAGGTGGGATGTCCCCCCACCACTGAAAAGGAGGATAAGGAGCCCTCTGCACACTGAGGCCCCAGGCACAGGGCAGCAGCCAGGTACTTGGAGCCTTCCCTTTGCCCCCAGCACCCACAGGTTCACTTTGACCCACAGCCCACAACCCAGTCCCCAGCTCACGTTCTGCAGCTGGTCGAAGGCATACTCAAAGCCAGCCTTGTAATCAGTTGTGCCTTTGGCCACCATTCCTTGCACGTCCTCCTTGAACACCTTCTTGTTCCGGATGTTGGCCTGCACCAGGTGCTTGAAGCACGACACTGGCTTTGCCTTCTCGTTGAACTGGGGGGTGAAATGGAGGGGAGTGGGTCACAGGAAAGGGACAGGGGCACAGACACAAGCCATGGTCAGCTGCTGTGGGCAGCAGGCAGCCAGAGCGTCCTGTGTCCCACATCCCAAGGACAGCTGATACTGAGACTGAAGTTTAACTTGGGCCAAACACAGCTCAGTGTGGGTGCTGGCACTGGGTGCTGCCAGCGCAGGGCTCGCCTGCACCTTCACTTCTGCAGGACTCCCTGGGATTATGCAAGCAGCCGTCCTGTGCTGTGCTGCACTGTCATCAGGAGCAGGTGCTGCCTCTTGCTTATGGCTTCATTTGCTGGCAATCGGGCTCATTCATTAGGGGAGCAGTGATCCAGCTAATGGAGCCAGGCCAGACATGTTAATTAGCACCGGCGTGCTGGTGGCCAGACAGGGAAGGGCCGGCACGGGCTGGGCACCCAGTGACACACAGATGCAGTGGCATGGCCACTGCGCTGTGTGAAGTCACAAGCTGGTGACATAGCCACAGGATGCAGGATGTCACTGGCTGGAGAGGGACAGGAGATGGCTGGTTGGGATCATCCTAGGAGCATCTCTGCCAAATGCCCCATGATGGGGCAGCTTTTGTTCACCACCATGCAAAGACGAGCCCCAAGCACCCATTTCCTGGCTTATGTTCAGGTGGGTGGTTAAGAAGATAAGGAATGGTTTTCTTTCTGCAAAGCCCTTAGTCAGGTGGGTCTGGGGGCAAAGGGCTCCTGCGGTGGGGAGCTGGGAGCTTGAGTACACTGCTCACCCCATGGCACTCACCGAGGCCACGTTGACATAGTCGTCATCTGAGAGGGTGTCCAGCATCTCATAGACTGAGGTCTTCATCAGCTTGAGGGTGAGGCCACTCACACTGCCGCTCCTGGCAGGAGACAGGGGTGGGTGCTCTGCAGCGAGGGAGCACAGGGCTCCCTGCCAGAGCTGTCTCACACAACCCCCCTAAGGCTACCGGTGGGACAGCAGCACCCTGGCGAGCTGTGTCATCATTCTGGCCTGGCTCATCCCAGCCAAGACCCTCACTGTGTACTTACACATCCACAATGATGACCATGTCCTTTGGGGAGGAGGCACCTTGGATGTACCTGTGGAGTACAGACAGGAGTCAGCAGGGTTGACTCATTTTGAGGGGGACCCTGACCCTGCTGGGCACAGCCCAAGAGCAAAGCTCTGCCAGGGCATGAGCAGCCGGGGAGCTGTGCCAAGAGTGGCCGTACACCCACAGCTCTGGTGACCCTGTGGTGAGGAGCAGGGACAAGGTGGCAGTGGGCAGGTGGAGGCAAGGATGTGGCTTGGTGCAGCACAGTGGACGGCCAGCGACCCGCTGCTCCAAACCATATCAGCCTAATGAGCTCTAAATGCTAAACTCTTCCATCATCGCAGGTCCTTTTCTGCATGCTGATTATGCTGACACACACATCCATATTAAGATGCTATTTACCCCCCTGGTAGCTCCAAAGGCCAGGCTGATTAGATTATTTTTAGGTACAAGGAGGAAAAATAATAATACTACGTAAATCTTCCCCACTGAAAACAATTAGGGAACTCTTCCTCACCCCTTGAAGCACTTGGTCCTGGTCCCAGCCCTGCTGTGCCATCCTGTGTGGGAAGGGACTGGCACGGTGCTCAGCACCCATCCCAAACATGGCCAGGCAGAGCCTTGCCTCCCCATGCCATTGCATGGGGCCTGATCCTGCCATGGCTGAGGTTCAAGGGAACCACATTATTGGCTTGATCAGGATCAGGCCTTATGTGAATTAATTAGTGTGTTATTAGTATCAATTACCACTACTGGGGAGGAGCGGGGAAGGGGCAGGCTCTGATTGCTAATCCCAGATCCTGATGTTTCCTAATTACAAATGATTACCCAGGCAGGATGCGGAATGCTGGCATGTGGGTGCAGCATCCCCTTAGCACCTTCCCCTCCTGCTGGGGTGCAGGATGGGCAGGCAGCTGCCCGCGGGCCTCCTGCCTGCTTGTGGGGTCAGGGAGCTTCGTGCCTGCCCTGCTCCCCGGGGCTGGGCTGTCGGTGCAGCACAGAGCCCAACTAAGATGCTGCCCGTAATGGGTTGTGGCAGCGCATCCATCTCCGGCTGCCCGGCTCAGATGAACTCAGATGAATACCCTGGGCTCGGCGGGAGACGGCTGTGGTTAATGGTGCCATTCATCAAGGGAGGGAAGGCGGGCGAGTGGCGCCGGTGGCCCCGGTGCAGTGAGGGCTGTGTGCTGCACCACACCCTGGTGGCAGGGCTGGAGAGGACCCCAAATGGGTGTTTGGGGCACGGAGGGTGCTGCTGCTCCTCCACGGCAGGGCGAGTAAGCAGATGGCCAGCCTGGCAGGGAGCTGGGCTAGCTGAGCTCGGTAGCCCTCACAGACATCACCAGCGCCCCCTGAAACAGCCTTCTAGTCCCCACTCTGCAATAACCCACACAGACACCCCGCTGGGGAACAATTAATAATTAATGTGGAGCAATCAAAGACAATTAACCATAGTAGCAGGGCCATTAATTTTCTGACAAGGAGAGGGGGCAGCTTCCGGTGTGGGCAGGGGTGATCCTTTGGGATACAGGGCTCCCTGGGCACGCGCCAGAGACCTATGCCTGCTCTCCTCTCCGTGCCTGCACTTTTAGACAGTGAGTGTGGGCAGAACGGTAACTGCTCCAGCTGATAACCAGGGCTGCCACACCAGCACCTCCAGCTGGGCTAAGGGGAGCCCATTCAATCCTTCCTCACTCCGTGTGGGTTAAATGGCTGCTCAGCTATCGCTGAGCCACAGCCTGACACTGCCTGCCTGTTCCTCTCTTCATCCTCCCAGCTCACAGTTTCCAAGCTGGTTGTTTTCCCATTTGAATATGAATTCTGGCCAGGACTGAGTGCCAGCAGCTATGGCTGTGGTGAGGGGGCACTGGATTGCTCTCCACACTTTCATCTGCACCTAAACGTTTATCTCTCCATCCTGTTCTGCTTTCCCAGGAAGAGGGGCGGGGAGTGAGAGCCGAGTGCCACAGCTCGGATGCCCCTCCCTATATTATGGTGACCCTTTGCCAATGCCGATCATGTGTGAAATGAAAAGGGGAGGGAGCTGGCAGCTCCCAGTCAGGGACGCCCCTCCCCACCCAGCACCCCCTTACCAGGGCCGCCGGCGCACGTCATAGAGGTCGATTTTGTTGGGGGCTCTCCATGGGGTGGCTGTGGGGAGAAGACAGGTGGTGAGCAAGGCAGGGCTGTCCTGGGGTGTGGGACAGGGAGACGTGGCAGAGGAATGCCCAGGGCTGAGGAAGCAGCAGGCTTAGGTGGGGAGCTCCCACCACGGGGTTTTGGCACAGTACATGTGCCAGACGGCCCCAGGGCCAGCACTGGAGGATGCTCACTCACATCCCACAGTGAGAAGGGCCCAGGCTGCCCTTGGCCAACCCCCTGCCCCTCAAGCACCCCGTCACGCACCGGGGTAGTAGCGGGTGACGCCGGTGGCGCTGCCAAAGACCTGCCAGAGCAGGGAGGGATCCTCCTTGCGGTTCTCGATGAAGACGTCCTCCAGCGCCTGCGTCCAGTTCAGCTCGTTGAGGATGACAGTGGCTGAGGGAGACAGAGCCAGGGGTGGGCAGGTGGGTGGGGGGAGCAGTGGAGCTGGGGGTGGGCTGAGGGGTGGTGGGGACTGAGGTGTCCCCAAGTGATGGCAGGGAGGGAGAAGTGTGTCCCCTCTACCCTTTCCCATGTAAGTGCCCACAGGGGCTTTGCAGCTTCTCCCACATCCCCCTGACCCTCTCGCTCCCACAGGGCTCCAGCATCACCCTGATGTCCCTTGTCTCCAGAGAAACGAGCCAACGTCCAGGACTCCCTGGAGCGCTCATTGTGTCCATCTGCTCTGGGGCAGACACAGCCATCACTGGGGACAGCTGGCTTGCCATATCACCCCCTTCCCCAGAAAAACACCCTGTGCCAGTCCCACTCCCCGAGGACAGCCACCAGCTGGGAAACCCAAGGCTTGTGTCCCCACAGGGCGTGCAGAGCCTCCTGGGCCCTGCTCTGCATTCCCACTGGCCCAGCACCTGACACAAAAGCAATTAAGATGCCGGCAAACAGCAGTTTTAAATTATTCAGCTATTAAAGCAAAAGATAAGCTGCCGGCAGCCCCAGCCTGTGATTAATCAAGGGGGGCTGGTGGAGTGTGGGGGGGCCAGTGTGGCACAGTAAGTACAGGGCTGGTCGGCTGGTGGGAAGGCTGTGATGGTACCTCCTGTGCTCACAGGGGGAGCCCACATGCTGTGGGTAACCCAAGCCCTGGGGAGGTGGGGGGCGTCCCACAGTGTTCACCAGTGCTGGGTTGCCCCAGGACTGTGACATGGAGGAGCCAGAGGTGGGTGTCACTACAGGAATGTGTAGCCAACAGCACCCTGAGAACAGACACTGCTCCCTCCTGGGAGCATTTTTGGGGTGCAAGAGCTCCCAGGGGCACCCTGTCTCTTTGGCATTGGGCAAAACAACCCAATGGGGTGCTGCAGGGAAGCCAGTGTGCATTCAAGGAGTATATTTAGCTCTCTTAAGGCTTCCTCCCACACTTGTCCCTCCTGGAAACATCGTCATCACCCCTTCAAGCCTTCACTGCGGTCCCGAGGCACTGGCAGGATGTGGGTAGGTTTCACCCAGGGTGAATCCTGGATCCCTTTGTCCTATCACCACTGCTGAAAATTTCTCTTTCCTTCAGGCAGCCACGCCTTCAAACCATTATTTAGTCCATCCATATTTTCCCAACCATTCCTCAGCACTGTGCCCACACAGAGCACAGTTATCTGGGCACTTAGGATGATTTCTTGTTTGGCTCTGCCACAGGACATGGTTTTTCCCAGGAGAAGGGGCCATGAGCAGATTGCCAGGCTCCTGCTTGCCTGGAGCAGCCCTGGGCAGTGCTGCAAGCCTCAGCTGGGCACTGGGCTGGGCACTGACATGTCCATGATAGCCCTGGCAGCACCAGTACCCCCAGCACCCATCGGTCACACCAGGCTTGTCCTGAGTGCAGCTCCTATACCCTCCCTGTGCCCAAACACATCCCTTATATTATCTCTGAGCATGAATGCAGCCCCTACAGGTTCTTTGGGCATGAATGTAGCCCCATATCATCTCTGTCAGCAAATATAGCCCCTACAACCCTCCCTGCACACAAACAGAGCTCCTACACTCTCCTCGTGCAGAGTGATGAGCTACTGCTCACTGGATGGAAGGCGTGCCCTTGGTCAGGATGGCTTCTGTCTCCCTCAGTCGAGGCCAGAGCTGCCAGCCCCGCTGGTGACATCCTCATCCCTGTCCCCATCTCGTCCCTGTTCCCATCAGGATGAGCCCAGCCCCGCCCCACCCACGAGCGATTGCAGATTTAATTAAAAATGGCACAGTAAATAAAACACATATAGGATGTAATTTGTGTGTGTAGTGAGGGGTGACGGCGACGGGCGTCTCTGCAGTGGTTTAATTAGCGTGCCAGGCAGCGATAGCGCCTCTCTGCCGGGTCCCACCGCGGAGATGCTCCCCGCCCACGGCTCTGCGGGAACTCGCCACGCTCGCCAGTGTCCCTTGCAGGAGAGGGCACACGGGTGGCCCCGTGCCCTCACCCCAAACCACTCTCTGTGGATCAGCACCTGCGCACCCTTCCCTGCCCTCTGATGTGGCCTGATGCCTGTGCCCACACACTGCTGTGCCCGTGGCTGCAGCCCCTTTTCCTGCCTGTTAGGGGGCGCCGGGAGGATGTCCCCACACTATCCCATCCCCTCTCCAGCATCCCTCTCTGGGCAGCTGTGAGTCCCCGGAGCACGTTAATCTCCAGTTTGCTCTCGTCCCAGGGCAGAGTGGGGTGATTTATATGTCCGAGGCCGGGCTCCAGACGTGGCGTTGGCTGGCGAGCAGGGGCGAGGAGGAATGAATATTTCATCCTGCGCAGCCCACCCAGCTCGCATGATGTGCTTCATTAGCTGCCTGCCCTGCGCTAGCTGGGTAATAAAACTAATTGCAAATTTCTAATCCACTGCTGCCGCCGCGGTGAAATCATTGCAGCGATGCGGCTCTGGGCACAGCCGTGCCCGTAACGAGCCCGTGTACGGGGAACACACTGCTTGGGGCAGGGAATGTGAGCTCGGTCCCTGTCGCCACCACCACACCCCAAGAGACTTCGGCAAGTGCCGCTGAAAAAAATGAGCTGTGGGGATGGTGCTGCCCTCAGTGGTGCGGGGCGACAAGGGGTGCCCACCACAGCAGGGTCTGGGGGCTGGGCGCGGGATGAGGCCGGCGGGTGCTGGAGGATGCCCTCCAGCTGGGAGCGGTCCCCAGCTCGGTGCAGAGCAGCCACTAGAGGGAAATGGAGACCGACTGTCACCATGTGCCACCGCAGCAGGGCGAGGTACCGGAGAGATCTGAAAGCTCAGGGACCGTGCCACCGATCGGGGAGGACTCAAGCTGGTGTGACACGTCCTATCCTATCCATCCCTGCCCGCTCCCGGGCTGGCCCACCAACCCCTTCCTCCTTTCCGGAGCAGCCCGTGCCCTCCAGCAGCTGCAGGGGCACAGCCGCGGGGCTGACACACTCTGAGCACTCCCGGCAGCAGGGGCTGCCCCAGCGTGGCATCGCACTGTCCTGCAGTCACCCTTTGCTGCTTTCTTGAAGGACTGCAGCCGTATTTTCTCCCTTTTCATGACCTCGGCCCCAAGCAGCCCCAAGCCAGTGAGGAAGCATACCTGCTTCCATTGCCCAGCCCTGCCTCACTCCCTTCTATGAGCAGGTAGATGCTGCCTCTGTAATTGCTCCTGCACAGAGTTGGTCCATCCCTCCGAACGCCTCCAGCTCTGAACCTCCTCAAGCTTTGCTGGGCTCTTCTTTAGGGAGGATCAGAGCTGTGTGGGTACAGCTGTTTTACCTAATGTCATAATCACCACCTCCTTTGCTCCACATCGCTTCCCTAATAACTCCTAACCCCCAATATGCCTCTTTGGCCTGTGTGGAACTCTTGAGGGTCCCTGGGGAGGAACACATTGTCACGTCTGTCTTGACATCGTGATTCTGCCTCTTTTCAGTGCCCTCCCTGCTAGAAGCCAGCCTGCCCTGGCACCAAGACCCAGTTGAGGCACCCAGAGGTGATGGTCCCTGGGGCTGCAGCACTCCCAGCAGGAGAGGTGGATGCCCAGCCAGGCAGTGCAGAGAGGAAAGGGTGAGGAGGGGCACTCACAGCCTTTGTAGATGTCCGTGGGGATCTGCACAGCAGCGTATGAATAGTTAACCTTGGTCTTGAAGTTATCATCATCGGTGAACTCCAGCTTCAAGGAGTTGGACTTCTCCCTCTCTATCTCTTCTCCATCGGGATCATCCTGGGGAAGGAGCAGAGCACATGGGGTCACCTGTGGTGCCGGCCCTGGATGCACACTGGGAATGTTGCCACCCAAAGCCCATCACCAAACATTCCCTGGTTGAAACCAGCCATGCCAGCTCCTGTGTGGATTTGGCCTGCAGTCGGTGCCAGTGCCAGTGGCACAGGGGAGCAGGAGCTGGGAGTGGGTGGGTATAAAGGCAAGGGTTGGTTACCCTTGCCTCTCCAGCTTTGGTAGCCCAGCAGGTATTAAATCAGACAAAAAAAAATCCAAACCAAACCCAAATAAAAAAAAAAAAAAAGCCTTGAAAATCAATTAGAAGCAAAAGGCAACTATCAAAGAGCAAATTAAAACAGAGTGCAGCTTAGCGCTCTGTCAATAAGCAATGCAAACAATATTTAATTATGGTGGAGAGATGGCAAATTCCCCACTGCTGGTGCTAGAACACACTCCCTTGCCTTCACAGCTCTCCTCTCCCTTGCCCAGTCCTGCTGCCAGCATGGCACTGAGGGTAAAATCCCTCTGGAAAGGCAGGCAGGGCTGAGCTGGTGCAGACAGAAGGGCTGGGTGGTTCCAGACAAGGGACAGGGTGGGAGCTGAGGCATAGGGCCATGTGGGGAAGAGAGAGAATTGGGATGGCCTTGTTACAGAGCTGGGGAAATTGCCTGATGGGACCAAAGAAACCCAGGATAAGGTGCTGGCTCTGAGCTGCCCATCCCTGCCACAAGCCCAGTGGCTGGGGAAGGATGTTTGCAGCTGGCTCTGAAATGCTCAGGGAGGAGAGGAGGACAAGGAGGATGCTGCAGCACCTGCCCTCGGTGCAGCTGGAGCTACACCCCTGCTGAAGTGGGACAGAAATGCAGAGCTGCCTGTCCCATCCACAGCCAGCGACAGGCAACATAGGGGCAGGGACATGCCAAGCCCAAGCTGGAGAATGGGATCACTCAGGACACCTTCCCCCATCCCTGGCTGTGGGAGTGAAAGGGGTGGGGGTGGCTGTGGCAGAGCAGGAGTGGATCTATCTGCTGAGCTGCCCAGCAATGGAGCAAATTCCCTCCAGGAAGCAGCTCAGTGCCTCTCCCTCTGAGCCCCCGCAGTGAGGTGCCTATCTTGGAGCCTGTGCAAGGCCAGTTGATTGCAGTAGCCGAGATCAGCCCTGCAGAAATGACAAAGGACGTGACTGGAAGTGCGAGCAGCTCCAGGCAGGGTCTGCATGGTGCCGTGCTTGGGATGGACACCTGGAGGGCTGCCCCATGCTGTCCAGCAGCAAAGCACCTTGGCACCAGGTGGGACAAGGGCTTAGGGGACCAGTCTCATGCTGCTGTCCTTGATGCTCAGCACAAGCAGCTCTCCCACTAGCCAGGCTGCTCCCAGGACAAAAGACCTGAACTGCTCATGGGAAAAGGCATATATTTAGAAGAAAACCATTCGTTTGGGAAATAAATTGTGAAGCTTGTTTAACACCTACCCTGGTCTCCTCCCTGTTTCCCCTTCACAGATAACATGGATAAATGTCTCCTCCCCTGCACCGGCTCCGGCCAGCCACCAAGGTGATGACATTTCCGTGACATTGAGAGGGGTGGCCAAACCATTTGCCACAGCTCGGGAGAATAACAGGATTGATATGAAGGGTTTGGGCTTTAATTCTAGCCAGTGGATTGTGAGTGTAAGCATGCTGCCCAGCTGATCCTGGCGTGGGAGCTCCAGCTGCCCAGAAAGATGCTGAACTCAATTACAGCCGCAGTAGCCAAGCGGGAAGCAGGCACGGACTGTCTCCAACTCCCCTGAGCCATGTCACCAAGATCAAAATCCAGATTATGCTCTCAATTTCACATAAATCTGGAGAAAAGGCAAGAAACTGACTGCTGGACCCCCTGCAAAGCCGCAATGCTGCAGCAGAGCTGGCAGCTCAGCTGTGTGCCGGCCCATGGGCAATCCAGAGAGTGGATCCAGCCCCCAGCTTGCCTTCCCTGTGGGGCTCAGGTCTCGGGGGAAAGCAGTGCACACACAATGGTTCATCCCTGCAATCTCTCTGAGCACCAGACTGCGATTAGAGGCGCCTGCTGAAAACAGGCTTTAGGATAAAGCTGTGGCCCGAGGGCACCTGCAGCACCAAAACCTGCTTTGACACTAAACCCTTGCTTTCCTCAGCTCAGCAAAGTCCTGGTGACAGCTCCCCATCCCTCCCCATCTCAGAACAGCAGAGCACCCTGCACAGCCCATCCACTGCCTCTGCCACCACCAGCATCTGGAAAATCCAGCCCTCCTTCTTTCCCTAACACTGGCATGGCTATTCCCCACTTCACTGGAGCTGGAACCACTGTATATAATTACTGCTCTCTGTTTATCATTATTCTGTGATATCACCCACTTCTGAGGGACTAATTTGTATGCTGCCAGGTCCAGCGCTGTCTGGCTGCTCTCATTCATGGAGCTGTAAAGAGGCACATGTATAGATCCTGGGGACAAATATACAGTTATCTATATGTGGGGCACTTCATGCATCACTGACACCAATATGGCAAACAGACCTGCAGAAAGAGCTGATGTTATCCAAGCTACATTTACCCTCTATCCATAAATCTCCTGACCTCAACCGAGTTATTTCTGTTTAATCCAAGCTGAATTTGGCCCCTGAAATGGGGTAATTTCCAGCCACAGGAAGGCAGGTGAAGCTGTCACCAGCCCAGGAAGGGAGGGGAGCATCTCAGTGCTAGGCTGGGGTACAAGGAGCCACCTTGGGAAGGCTGAGGGAAAAAAATTTGCATTAAATTTAAATTAGAGCAAAGCATATTATTCCAGTTCTCCTGAATTTACACCGTTTTAACTGCAAGCATCTCAACCGGCCCCCAGCCAGGGTTTGCAGTATTTCTCGTCATTGTATTTCAAAAGAACTTGGAAACATCTATTTATCTGTTACAGTATGTACAACGTAACACAAATAGATGCTACAGTTTGAATATATTATTTGCTACACACCATTAGAAATCGACTCCAGAGCAATATATCAATATGATACGTATTTACTGCTTCAGCAAGAAGTCATCACGCCCTGAGAGCTTTTGCCATCTCCAGTGCTTTAGCAGCTGGGTTGTCAGTCACATTTTCTTGAGTCTCCCAAAACGACAGACAGGGGACCAAAGCCAGAGATGCCCCAACACCCAGTAAGCACCAGTGGCACAGCCCAACTGGAGGCTGCCATGCTCTTGGCAAAGTACCTGCCCTCCACCACCGCTCAGACTGGTGCTGGCTCAGGAGAGCCCACCTGCCCATGGGCACAAGGATTAGCAGGGGTCCCCGGGGTTTGGAGCTGGGGATGTGACCTGGTGCAGCAGCTATGCCTCGTCCCAGCAGCTCCTGCAGATGCAAACACCCCTGTTCATTGCTCATCTCCATGGGAACGAGCCATCACAGCTAATGATGTCTGCTTAAATGGCAGCACCGATCACAAGCACAGGGCTGATCCAGCTGCAGCAACCCCACAGCATCCCTGCAGCATCCCTGCATCCCATGTTCTGCCTCACACATCCCTGATCAAGAATATATCTCACCAACATCCCAATACATCCTTTTCAATCTCCCAGGGGCACCCATCCATGCTAAGGCTGGAAAGGCCAGTGAAAGACTTCTATCAACACACCGTGATTCTACTAAAAATGGATATAAATGCCAGTCCCCAACACATGGTTGAGAAACTTCAGGCCTGTGCAGAAGGGTCTTTCTCCTTAAATATATCAGTTTTTCCTGAAATGCGGTAATTTAATGCCAAGGAGGGAGATGGTGTGTTCTCCAGCCACACTCCTGCTTTTATAGCAGCCCAGGTTATAAATAACAATCAGCCTTTCCCACCAGCCCGCTCCCCTATCCCCCTTCGCTTTTTTTAATCTTTGCCAAAGGTAGTGTTTAGAGATCTTTCTAGACCATTTATTTTTAAATTACCAGCCAGAGGAGAGAAGTTAAAAAAAACAGGGGAAAAAAAAAGAAAAAGAAAAAAGGCAAAAGGAAGAAACTTCTGGGGCTGATAGCTTATCGGGAGGAAATCCAAATGTCACATTAGTTGGGAAAGTTGGAAGATTAAATTTTCCAACACCCTTCATCTGCTGCTGCTGACATTTAGGGGCTTTTTTTTTAGCCCTCCTCCCCTCTCCTTGCTGCATCTACCGAGCAGGGTGAGCAGTGAGAAGGGTGAGCAGTGAGCAGGCAGCCCCTGCCTCCCCCACAGCAGAGGGGGCTGAGGCTGGCACGGAGCCTCCCACTGTCAGTCCCTCACTCTCAGCTCCCCGGGATCTGGAGCGGGTGGGTGCCAGAGGGCTGACCCTGGGGCCAGGATACCTTCACAGAGCTGTGCTGCTTTACACTGTACAACGGTACATCCCAAGGGATTTTGGTCTCAGCTGTGACTTAAGCATCATCTCCTGCCATGACTGCAACACAAAATATGGAAAATGACTTTATTTCTGTGTTGTTCTGCCTGTGACACCCAACCGAGACCGTCTGCCGATTTGGACACTTCTCACCACATAAACCCCATAACCCTTGCTAGTGAGGAAAGGTGAAAACTTCGCTTCTGCAAACATTTTGAGAGCCTTGGGGACCCCCAGGAAAATTTTCCCGTGCTCCCATTTGTTAAAAACCACTTGGAAATCCTAAGTCTGTTTAGGGAAGTAGTGGACCTGAGATGCAGGCAAAATGGATAGGATGCTCATTTCCTTCTCACTGTAGTTAAAGCCAGTGTAAAGCTTGTGAATAAGCCCCAGTTGTGGAGAGCAGGCAGCACATCAGCACCAATTCCAGCTCAGCTACAACCTGCTCCACTTAAATAGGAAAATTGAAGTTAAAGAAAGAAAGGATGGAAAGAGCACTATTAAGTTCCATTCAGACTGCCTGGTATCATCTCTCTCCTTTTTTATTTCAGCATCATCTTTTTTTCTCCCCCTTATTTTTGCTGGAATTAAATTTGCTGGGATTTCACTGGCAAAGAAGCAACAATATGGGAAGGGAAGTGCCTTCCCTGCCAAACCCACATACCTCAACAATAGGATACCCTCAATTTTGCAGTTTTGCTTGGTATCTCCCCAGAGAAGGACTGAAGCCAATGTGGCTGCTGATGGATTTGCAGGGCATGATGGATTTGCAGGGCTGTCAACTCCCTTAGGGAAGGACCAGGAGCTGAGCCTGCGGTCCCCAGGGACACTGTGCCACATCGCAGTGTGTGGCTTCTCCCCAGGGCCCCATGTGCTGGGAGAGCTCCATTGGCACAGTCCTGAGATTGAGATGCCTCCTATTTCCTAATCCTGCCTAATGTGAACAGGATGCTTTCCTTACTTGCAGGAATGGTCACCCCAAAGCTAACAGCCAGGAGCTGCTGTTTTGGATCACCGCTGCTGACACGGGCTGGGCGTGGGCAGCCTGTGCTGGACAGGGGAACAGTGGGCATGGGGACATCCAGCTCCCTGTTCCCTACGCCACAGCAGTGATGGCAAAAGCCTAGACCAGCCCAATGGATGCATTAGTCCTGCTGCTCACCCCCAGGCTGGAAGTTGCCCTGTTCCCCAGGCTGTCTCCTCCTGCCTCAAGCACCAGCCAGTTCTTCCTTCACTTCTATGCAAAATCCGCTTTAATGTATTTTAAGCCCATTAGCTCCATCCTCTCCAGAGCAGCCATAGCAAGCAGGATCCTCCCTTCCCTTCTTTGGCAGCTTCCCCCAGGCAGGCTGGGGAGGGACAGGAGACATCCTCTGCTCTGAATGAGGGGGACTGTGAGCAGGGAGACTTGCTCAGGAGAGCAAATGCCCTCTGCTTTGGTCACAGCACCTGCCTGACCTGTCTGTCCCACCTCCCAGACTCTCCACAGCTGGCTTCTCCTGCCAAGGAGCTCTCTCGCTGTCACCACCTGGGGACAATTGCCAGTAACTGCTTTGAAGGCATCTATGCTCCACTCAGCCTGCCCCTGTCTCTGCTTTGGGGCATCATCTCCAAGGTAGGTTGACAGGAGAGCCAGAGGTCAGCCCAAGCTGCTGGGACCCCACCAAGCCCAGATCCTCCTCTCCTTTTTGCACAGGGCCTTCTAAAGGCTTTCAGTGTCACCTGAGCATTATTTTTGGATGAGTCCATGCGGTTTGCAAGTGGTTTGCTGCCAATGCCATGTGCTGCTGCTCCTCCCCTCCCGCTGTGTCACTGTCCCCATCTGCTGCCAACTCTGCCTTGGGACAAGGACCACTCCTGGTGCACCAGCACTGGCTGGAGATGTCCCCAAGGCTGCACCCTGCTTTGCCTGGGTCTCCTGGCCAGCTCCAAGGACACTGTGATGCACCTGCTCCCCAGCAGCCCCACACTGTGAGCATCACCAACCTGATGAGCCCCTACTTCCTAAGGATCCCATGGCACAATGTAGCAGCTGGGTCACCTGCCAGCAAAGTGGGGTGCCCCGGGGCAAAGTGAGGTGCTGCGGGGCAGCAGCCATTGCTGATGGAGCTCCCTGTGCCTGTGTCACAGCACCTGAGTGAAGTCACCATCACCGTCACTGTCACCACGCAGAGGAGCCAGCAAATGCCAGCTCCCTTGGGAGCACTGGGAGAGCGGAGCTGTCGGGTCTGTACTTAAAGCACTGATTGCCAGAAATCACAGGACGGCTGTGCTGGGAGGGGGGCAGAGAATTAAATTCCATCTCTAATTAAAGGTTTGCTCTTCATTTGAATTTCAGATGCCAGCTTTAATTTCAGAAATTTTTGCAGGCAGCAGAGCAACCTGCCCACCTGCCTGCTGCTGGGCCTGGCACTGGTGGACAGATGCCACCATGGCTCCTCTGAGGGGACACAGCCACGTACCAGACACTTGCTGCACACCACAGTCTCTCATTACACTGGTTGTAATGAATGCTGTGCCATGCCTCCTGGTATGGAGCTGGGACAGCCCAGCAAGGAGCTCAGCGCCAGGCTGGAGTGGTGACTGTGCTGGGGGTGCCACAGGGATGGTACTCACGTATTCAGTGTCGGCCTTCGAGTCATAGTACTCGATGTCTTCCTCCTGCAGAGGAAAGGGAGAGCTGAATTAGTGCCAGCCAAGGACAGGAATGGCAGAGGGGTCCCTGCCCCTGACTTGTCCCCTCAGCACCTCTGTCATGCTGCTGGCAGCCACCACATTGCTGGAGACTGAACCTTGACCACACCATGCTGTCAGTGGGACATGGCTAGGATCTCACATTCCCCCACATCCACTCTCCAAGGACTGGACATCACCTGCTGTGTTTTCCTCTGCTCATGGCTGCTGCCAAGACATAGCAGTGTGGGGCCATGCACAGCCAACAACCCTGTGATGGTGACACCATCACAACCATGGCCTCTGCACTGTCACCAGAGGCAAGTCTGTGCTGTGTCCCCGCAGCCAGGATGCTTTGGTCCTGTTGCAAGCATCAGGAGCTGTAGGAGAGCCCGGTATGGGCAGCGTGGCAGGCAGCAGCCCTGCAGCCAGGCAGGTTCCCTCCCTGTGCTGCAGAAACAAGGAGAAGAGTGTCCTTGCTCCCACAGAGAAATGCAAGTCGTTAATTTGGGGTATTTAGAGCCTATTTGAGCAGAAAGGTCTGCTTGGATTTCTCTTCCCCGCGTGTCAGGACGGGAGACAGCTGATAAAATTCCTGAAGAGGCAATTGGGAGAGCAGCGATGCTGTCACAACAGCATTCTGTGTGCCATCAGAAAGGGTAATTAAAGGGCACTCGGAGACTCTTCCCTGCGTGCTGGGACACGAGCGTGATGCCGGCACACCGGCAGCCGTCGCGGTGCTGACACGTCTGCCACTCAATCAGCCCTCGGCAGCCGCGGAGCAAACCAGCCTTGGTGCTGCACGCACAGGCAGCACTTTGGGGTGGTTATGGCTGTTATTATCTAACGAGGAAAGGGGTCTGGACCCAGAACAGGAAAACAGTCAAAACCTTAACGGCGCTGACTGCATCCCCATCCTGCTTGTTCCCGCTCTGCTGCTGCCTCTGTGGCACCCGGCCTGGTCACAGCCTTGTGCCAGGGCTGGTGGCACCGTGACACCCAGCCCAGCCTGGCCATGGGCTCACGCTGGAAAACGGGACCAGCATGTCCAACCAGCTCTCCAGGCAGTCAGCACCACTCGTTCCACCCGACCCCATTGGGCACAGGCAGTCACTAATCCATTACCCTCTAGCCACAAACCTGCCCCTCAGAGTGGTTTGCAGTGGTTTCTCCAGGCTTGCTAAGACACAAGACCACCAAGAGCTGGGAAAGCCCCTGGAACGGGGATGCTGATCGTGGGGACACTGGTAGATTGTGTGGCCAATATCCCCCCAAGATGGGGAAGCATCCTCCTGGGCTTCCTCGGGCTTTGTGACTCTAATCACTGCGATAAGACAGCACTGAGAGGGAAAAGCGGAAAAAAAAAAAATTGATGCAGCATCCTCCAATTTCTGCTATTAAAAAGCCCAGTCATTAAGGGAACGCACTTATTAATTATCTGTGATTTGTTGTGAAATGCTGAGGGGTTTACAACAACAGGAAAAGAGAAAAAAAATTAATTTCTCTTCGGATGCCCTCCTTGCGCCGCTCCCAGCCCCACGCACACCCCTGCCCCTCGCCGGCACTGCCTCTCCCCGGGTCCGCGGCCATCTGCACTTCCTAATTAAAGGAACCCCCGGGAGACCCGTAACACAAACGAGCTAATTTCATGTTTAATGATCTTTAATCACAAGTGAGTGTGACTAACAACAGCCATCCAGAAGGTGCTTTGTTATTCATTTTATCTTCCATTGGCTCCTCGGCAAAGCTCGATTCCCCTCCCACCCGCGATGGCCCCGCTCCCTCAGTAGAGAGAGGGCACGAGGTGATGATGCTCGGGAGGAGAGCCGGTCCCCTGATCCCGCTTTCACCTACTCTGGCAATCCCATGGCACGGCATGGCGTGGCACAGGGAACAGACCTCCCTCCCACCGATTTCTCTAGGGATCACAGAGCCTTTGCCGTGCACTCTGTCAAGCCCTGACGATCCCAGGAACAGCCAAGTGAGATCTCAGACCCCCCATGCTGTAGCTGAGGTTTCCACATGCCAGACGGCACGTGCGGCTCGTGCTCTGATGCCAGGCTCCACAATCCTTGCCACAACCTTACTGATGCTGGGAGTGGTTCATGGGGTCCGAGGGAGCCTGTGGGAACTAGCCGGGCATCTATGTTCTTGCCTGAGGAGGCCAGTAGAGCCTACAGGAATTTTTTCCAGGAAGCCCTCAGGGATGCTCTAAAGAGATGACCTGGGTCTCCCAAGATGTGACAAGGGGTCCTACAATTTTCTGTCCCTAATATTTGGTTTTTAAAACACATTTGCCTTCTTCACATAATCTTCTCCGCCTCCTCTGTTCCACATTAAATTCAGCACCGGCTCTGTGTAAATAGCACTGATATTTCTAGAGCCTTTCAGAATAAATACCAATAAGGAAAACAAGGGGGTGAAGATGTCGAGGGATTTCAGGGCATTCGACATTGTCCCTGTTGAGCCTGCAGGAAGCACTTGACAGTTCCCGTTGCAGGGGAGGCAGATGAGGAGTAGCCGCTTCTCCATCATGTGTTAACCACTGCCCATTTCCTTGCACCCCAATTGTCAAATGACACCTGCACAATGGCACTGCACGGGCATGTCACTAGTGACTAAGTGCAGGGTTATTTCAGTCTCCAAAATCCTCAGTGCAAGACTCTGGGAGTTCAGTGCAATCTCAGACTAATCTGCAAATGTCCCTGAAGCCATCGCTCAAGGCTTCTTTGGCAAAGCCACCAAGGAACCAACATGCCTGCACCAAACCCTTGTGGTTCAGCATCACCAGGCAGCCCACGGCCAAGGCTTGACCCAGGTGGGCCCTCCTGGATCTGGCTCTGGGGATGCTGCATGCCAGAGTCTCCCTAGGGACTCCGGGTCCTGCTTGACTGCCTCGAGCTGTCCCTAACAGCCCCGTGCTCCACACCTTCACCAATTTTACACCAAAATGCCAAGCAAAAAGCTAAATAACAAAGCCAAGCTGTGAGCTTCTGGAGACCTGCAAGCTGGAGCCTTGCCAGCATCACAAGGGAGGACCCTGCTTTGGGCACAAGGTGCTCCCTTGCCATGCACCAGCAGACCAGGTTTGAAACAAAGCTCAGGACAAGGAGGGGGATGGGGCGGGTCCCAGGTGGGTGAGGGGCACTCCTCCCTGCCACCCCCTACACAGCCCTCTCCGAACATTCAAATAGGTCTTCTTTTTTTCCTAAAACAATTGCAGCAACTAAAAATTAACACTCAAAAGGTCAGTGCTCAGCTATCTGGCTGCAGCCTGGAGATGTCAGGATGGAGGGGAGCTGGTCCAAACCTCCAAGTCAGCAGTCTAACGAGGTGGCAATCAAACCACATCACACATACAGCTGCCACTGCCCTAAAAAAACTTCAGAAGGAGCTGTTGGTGACACATCAGCTCCCTGCTCCATCCTGTCCAGTCAGAGCATGCAGCCAGCAGGAATACTGGAGAGGGGCCATGACTTGCTCTCCTCTACTGAGCTTTTCTGTAAGATCACCAGAGCTGGCTAATCCTTTTCCCAGGGATCTGTAGGATCTGTTGTCCCCCACAGGATTGCTCACCATCATCCTGTCATGGTCACCCCACTGACTCTGTGCCCTCTGATGCTGCAGCTCCTCAAGGCAGTTTTGCAGGCAGATCCCGCTGCACCACATTGATTTTTGGTCCATCTCAGCCCTCCGGCTGTGGGTTTCATTTCTCCAAGCAGCATGGGTGACCCCTACAGTCAGGAAATCTCTTTCAAGATTTAATTGGCTCTGGAAGAGCAAAATCCTGCAGCAGTTTGCCTTCTGGCAGTTAAGGGAACTCAGAGGGTGATGGGGAAGACAAGCTGGATCCCAAGCTGGCACCCGCCTGTTTTCAGCCACTGAATGGGGTGGTGGCAGGACCAGCATCCCAAACCACAGCATGGCAACATGGGGACAAGCCAGGTGACCAGAGCTGTGCCTGCTCAGACCCACGGGCAATGCAGCATGTGGGGAAAGCAAACAGGAGCCAATGTGCCCACACAGCACTAGTGGCTCTGCTCATGAGCCCACATTTTCCCTGCCATCAGCACTTAAAATGGACAGTGAATATTTAGGGACTTCTGCATGTCCCTGAACCATTAAGCACACAGAAATAGCAACAGCTTTTGCTTATAGTTGCACCTTTCATAGAGAAGACATCCTGCAGTGTGTCACGGGGCTCCCACCACACCGGCAGCACCTGCAGCCTCACATCTGCATTATGGCCAGGGGGAGATGAGCAGGGACACAATGTGTTCCCACCACAGCATCACCTCTTGCATCGGGAGGAGTGGGATGGGACTGGCTGTCCCTGGGGACGGGTCTGTGCTGGCCAGTGTGCCCCATGTGGCAGCTGGGGCTGGAGGTCTCAGCCAGGTGAGTGCTCAGTCGGAGATGTCCCAGCCCTCCCATAGGCACAGCAGCCTCTTGGCTTGGGAACAAAGCAAAGAAGGTGTTCCTGCTACACCTGCCATGGGGTGGTGTGAGGGCTAGAAACAGTCTCCCAAAGGGACTGGGTGAATTTCTGGGAGAAACTCCTACCTGCAATCACATCCACGTCTGGGTGTGGCTGGTAAGGGCTGAACCTTTACTTCCACTGCGCTAGAGCTATGCTTATCCATATGCATCATAATGAATCCTTCCCCAGTCCCCAGAAGAGGAAAATATTCCTGGTTAGTCCCAGCCATCACAGGCTGTTGGATGGACCCAGGAGTACTCTGGTGGGGTCCATGCCTCTCCTGCAGCCCTCACCCTGCAAATTCCTTGCATCCCATCCACCATGAGAGGCCGTATGCATTACCCAGGACAGGTGGAAACAGTCATCATAATCTGCCTTGGCATCTTTTTTTTTTTTTAAAAGCAATTTCCTCCCTCTGCCTCTCTGACAGAGCTGGGGAAATATTTAAGTGACCTGTCAACAGTTTTTTCATCTTCCCAAGAAGATGTTTTATCTGATCACAGCTATTCTTCTTTACACGGCATCTCCTGTCCTCTCCTGCTCCTCTGAAGTTGCCTCGAGTGAGACATGGCCACCTCTCCCCTCCACTGCACCTGGGTGCCACAGGGATGCCAGCACACACACAGAGCTGGTGGGTGATCCCTGCCCTTCCAGGGTTGGGATGGGATAGGATGGGAATGCAGAATGGGGAGGAAAACCAGCAACCCCTACATCAAACCACAGCGCTGCCACGGGTGGCTCAGCTGTCTTGCAGAGTGGGTGGCTCGGGGAGCCCCCTCAAGCCCCATCCGTGGTTTTTAAGAGAGAACAGCACTGGCACAGGGTTTTTGTGAATGATTTTCTTGTTCTGCTTTTCGGCCAGACCAGCTCTACAGCAGCAAGGTTGGTGCTACAGCACAGTAATTCTCCGAGCATAATGAAAGCTGACATTATATCAAACACAATAAAGACTCTCAGTTGATGGAGATCATTCCTGAACACACAAACCCATTAAACTGAAAAAAAAAATATCAATTCTACACACTCGCCAGCCAAAAGAAAATGTGATTTGTTATCTAAAAGGGGGTTATAAACACAGCTTCAATGCACTTTCTGTGCTGTAATGAAAACTGGGTTTGAAATGGCAAGACGACTGCAAATTAGAGTATTTGATTTTATTTTCTAACTTTTTAGGTAAACCTTCTACAAGGGCAAGTGCAAGGTTACGGTGACAATCTTTCTGTTCTCGGCCGATAAGTAGGATCTGTAATTAAAGGAGGAGAAAAATGAAAGGGGGATAAGGAGCTGGTGTTCGCCCTTCTGATGCTGCTTTGAACACAAAGCCCTGCCTGCATTGCTGTGGCCAGCCCACGGGAACAGCTGCCAGAGCCCACGCGTGGCACAGCACGGCCTCCACTCCACCCCAGGCAGGCACTGCAGCAGTGCCGGATGGAGCAGCCGGTTGGCAGAGTCCTGCACCTGGAGGGACACTGCTCACAGGGCTGTAAGGCCATGGATGGGCCATGCTGCCATGTCCCTCCTTGCTTTATCCCTCACCTTTCCTGGGCTGTCAGGAGTGCAATCCCTGTTATTCCTCCTGTCCATCCCCATTTGGCAAACAGCGATCCCCTTTTCCCTGGAGTTTCATTTCTAATGGAGCTTGAAATTATCTGGGCTTTGTTATTTCTGTGTGCTTGCAGGGGGGGGTTATGGATAGAGGCAGTGGTGTGGGGCTGCCCAACACTTGTGAACCCTCTGCCATCCCCACGAATGTCACTGCACCCCAAAACCACTCATGTTCCCCCAGCGGTTAAACCTTGTCCCCAGCAGCTCCTACATCCACTGCTCAATGCATGACTATCATATTTTTCCAAGGGCCTGCTGACCCTTCAGATGGCCATTCCCAGTGCCTGAAATGTGGGGAGAGGTGGGATGCAGGGGGGCAGCACGCAGAGAAAGAGGGGAGCTTCCCAATATTGTGATGGAAAACGCAGTGAGGAAGAAGACTGGGAGAAAAACAACAGTAATAAACATTTTATGAAGCAGAAAATGGCTTATAAAGAAGTCAACTTTTAAAGGCAATTTATATAATCCTGCCAAGTGCACATAAATGTGGGGATGGATCTCTGCAGCATCAGTGTCCCTTAAAGGCACAAAAAGCTCCAGCAGCCTGACACACAGTGATGCCCTGAGATGCATTTTGTGGCTGGTGGTGCAGATCTGCACCTTTGACAGCATCCCCTGGGTCAGCATGGACCTCACTCCCACATACCATGGGAGTGCAGGACAGCCAGGAGCTGATGCTGCTGGGATGGGGCTGAAGGTCTGGAAAAGAACCTAAAGCACTGGAAAACCTGAGAGGAAAGCTGAGCATGCAGGCACAGAGGAGCTGGGAGAACACAGAGCTGTCTGGGATGTCTGACAGGCAGTGTGGCAGCCTGTCAGCAAGGATGGATACACAGGACAGCATCAGAAAACTCAGCATGACCTTGCAGTGTTTTTAGAGGTATATTTACAGGTCTCTCACCCAAGCAGGGCAGCAGAGACCCACCTCTCACCTTTCCAGGGCTCTGCCAGCCTTCTCCAATGGGTGAATGTGCATCCTTGAGACACCTTTGCTGTGCAGGCAGGGAAGGGCACAATGTCTACATACTCCAAATTATTGAGGGTGGTATAACAGCCCTGCACCACAGCCTGCCTTGCCATCCCCATCCCTGCCCACCATGCTTGAGCAGCCACCCAGCCCTAGGATGAAATGAGCTGGAAAGACCACGTGAGGGGTGCTCCAGGTGCCACTGTATGGGTGACCTTGGGGCCAGGGCTTCTTTCAGCCAAAGGAAGTGCTCTGGTGTCCAGAGTATCATCTGAGGACATGGCCCCAGCTTGGTACATCCAGGGGACATGGGGGGCTTGAGGGTGGGTAAGCACAAGGAGCCGGGATGAAGCAGGACAGGATGAGGGGGCAGTTTTGGGAACAGGGAAGCACTTAGCAAAGCCCCCTGAGGTGGGAGGCTGAACTCAGTCCCTTCAGCATGGGAAAGGCCAGCATGGGAAAGGCCAGCATGGGAACACCAGAAAACAGTGAGGAAAAAGAAACTTTCCCTTTAGAGAGGGATCGTGAGTAATTGCTGGCAGCAGCCTCCCAGCCACTCGGGCTCCTGCTCCTGTTTCATTTCCTCCGGACTTCCATAGCAACCCATCTGCAGTGAGGTTTAATGGGGCTGCCATTAGCACTAATGCAGCGCAAACACTCAGCATCTGCCGGCGCCTTCGGTTGGAAACACAAAAATAACCGCGCTCGCCGCAATCTGTCATCGACTCCGTCGCGGGGTTAGGACGCGACACGGTGGGAGAGGAGGGGAGAGCTGCAGCCAGAAGGAACGAGCTGCTCCATGGGAAGGGAGGAGAGGAGGAGCTGAGGATGCTGTGCTGCTGCCTTCCATGCCTGCTGCCTGTGTCAGCACCACAACAAGCTGGGGCAGCCACAGAGCTGGTGTCAGTGGTGCTGGCACACAGGTCTGACTCTGCCCAGACATTTTATGGATGAAGGATGGAAAAGGGAAGTTCAACCCCAGCAATGAGACTGCTTTGCCTGGGAACCAGGGCTGAGGCAGTCAGGGCTGATGCCCAGCACCCTGGGAGCTTTGCACAGAGCTGGACCAGTCCATCAAGTGTCCCAGCCAGGCCTGGGTTGTCCTGATAAAACTGCAGCAAGCTCTGTGTTGACGCATCACTGCACATTGTTTCTGGGTGACTCGCTCCTAATTACCCTGATTAAGTGGTTGCAAACAGTTCTATTAAAAATATTTTTTCTACGAAAGTGGATTTCTGAAAGGTTTGTGTTGTGAATGGCAAAATGAGCCAAGAGCTCCCCAGCATTACAGCCTTTCCCAATTTGTTTTGTATCCTGACTGTTATTCCCCTGGCAGTGGAAGGCAGCCAGGTCTGGATGGAGAAGGAGCTCTTTGGGCCTATGGAGGGCCTCTGCAGCAGGAGCCCATCCCCATGGCCCAGGGGATAAGCAGAAGACCTGAAAATGGGGTGACCTTTTGCCAGCTCTGCCCACCCTGCCCATGGCCCAGTCACAAAGCATCCACCCCTAGGTGCCAGCCCAGCATAGGGTGCACAGGGCCACCACAATGTCCCTGGGGTGCCCACAGCCAAGCTTTGAGTGCTCCTCAGAGATGAGCTGTCCTGGGGCTCTTGATCCTGGAGGACACACAAGACCAGGCTAACACTAGGAATGAAGATGGGAGCCCATGGGAGATGCCTGGAGTTCCTCCAGCACTGCTTTCAGCTTTCCCCAGAAGCCCTGAACCAGCAGCCAAGGGCCCGGCAAAACACTGGCACTGGCATTGGCCGGTGCCTGCACCAAACCTCATTATCCTCTTCACCTCCCTCCATTGGCTTCCTGGGAAGAGGTGACAGAAATTCAGCAGTACTCTCATGTAGAAAGGTCTCACTGGCTCTGGTGACAATGACAACTGTCTGCTGGGCAGGAGTGCCAGCAGAGACATCTCACCTCTCCTTAGAAAGGCTGCTTCTACTAATGACAGGAGACCCCTGTGAACTCAAGCTTCTCCTCAGGTGCCCATGGGACACAGAATCAGCCACAAGCATCCACCCCACACTGGCCACATGGCAAATGAAAGCCAGGCAAGTCAACCCCTCACTTTCTCTTCTGCTCGTCCTGCCTCTTTCTCTCCATATGAAACTCTGGTGACCATCACCTATGGCAGAAGAGTCTGCATGAGCAGCATCAGCTCAGACAGAACTACTCCCCAGAACACACCAGCACAGCCTGGCAGTGGGGCTGTCCCTGGGCTGTCTCCTCAGTGACTACAGAGGGTTCCTCAGGGCCAGGCAGGATCTGGCCTAACCCAGAGGAAGGGGCTGGGTGGCTCAGGAGTATTTTTTTATTGCAGACTCCGTTTGCACTGGGAGAAAAACAATCTTTCCTTCCTTTTGTATTACAGTTATAATTTGAGAGCGTTTCCAGACAGAATCCTTCAGGTTCCCGCTGAGTGCTATCACCACCAGAATTACAAAGTCAAATGCAATCATTAAACTCGTGTCTTCCCTTTCCCAGCCCAGATCACTCCTTCCCCCAGAAACAGCCCCCACCACAACTGCCAGCATGTGCCATGGATGAGCCACCACTGCCATGACCCCACGTGAAACCCCTCTCAGCACCAAACCTGCTGGCTGCCGGAGATGGGGAGAGTAAGAGTCTCCCCAGCCCCCATTGCCTCAGTGCTGAGCTGTCAGTTCGACCTTCACCTCCTGCCTTCTCCTCACGGTGTGTGCAAGCAGAGGCAAGGCTGGAAACGAGCTCAAAATCACTTCATTTGCTCTCATTAGTGGTGGCAGGCGGCGGGGCCAGGGCCGCCTGCGTGCGGAGCAGCACAGCACTGCCAGTGGTGACTCACGAGGGGGACAAGAACACAGGCAAGGAGGGATGGGACAATGACTCCTGTGCCAGGAGTCATCCCCAAGGAGCTCAGCATCCAGGAGGGAAGGGATGAGAGCGGCTGGGGAGTGCATGGAGCCTTACCCGGATGTTGTCCTGCCAATGGTGAGCCTTCTGGAATTTCTCGGCTGCGTTGGCAAGTCTCTGCAAAGCAAGCAGGAGAAGAGAAGTGAGCCCAAGAAAAGGAATAGGATGCAGGCATTGCCCACATCAACCCAGGGCTATGGGTGTGGTCCCACCACCCAGCATCCCTGTTTGGGGGATCCCACAGGACCCTGACACCCCTCTGCCACACAGGCAAGGGGGCATAAGGAGGGATCGCAGGCAGCACCCTGAAGAAGAGCATCCCAGGCACAGGGAGCAAATTTTCTCCTGTTAGCTCCCTTCTTTTCTGGAGGAAGCCAGTATCTCCAGAGGAATTGCTGCCACTTGAACACAAACAGGGTTAAGCCATTGCAGCTTGGTGGCTGTTGGCATCCCATCGGAGCAGGGTAGGTTCTTGTGCAGGGCAAGGGCTGAACCCAGGTCCACGCTCTGATGACCTCAGCTCTGTGTAGAGCCAGGCAGACCCTTCGAAAATGCTTCAAACCCCTTCAAAGTTCCGTAGTGCTGGGGCCCAGAGGTGCACAGTGCTGCCCAACCAGACTAACCCCCTCACATGCCCATGGCCCACACTGGGGCAGCCAGAGGAACCAGGACTCGCCAAGAGCAGGATGGGGTGATGCTCAGCACTGGGGCAGCTTCTCTGGATCCTCAGCCATAAGACCCCTCACCAGCACAGAGAGTGCACAGAGGGTGCATCAGGGCAAGGCTGGAGACTGGGCAGCCCTTGTGATATTGGCAGTGCTGGGAAGAAGCTGCAGTCGGGCCTTTCATGGAGCCAAAGCTGACAGACAGGGCAAGAACTCCAGGCTTTCCACAGGATCTACTCCACATCACTAAGCAAACAGAGCCAAGAGCAAAAGAAATACACTTCCCTCCATTCCTTGACCAGCCCCAGGCACCCAGGGAGCTGCCTGGGGAAGGGTCTGCTAGGGCTGCACAACCTGATCAGCACCAAAGCCCAGCTGGAGGCAGCACAGTGTCCCCGAGCCAGCCCACAGAGTCACCTGGAGCCCTGGGTGCTGGACACCCTCACCACTCACAGGGTCATGGGGTTTATCTCTGCAGCCTTGCAGCACCCAGCACAACCTGTCTGCTCCCCACCAGCCATCAGCTGTACAAGGCTCCCAGGGAATACACAACGCATGACCTCAGCTCCAGGGGCTAAACTGTACAGGGAAAACTGGCCATGAGGCTTGTGAGGCTCTTGCAGCCCTGGAGGGCTCCCTAGAGAGTGAAGATGTGCCTTACAGCACATGCTGCTACATTGCCTGCTCCTCGTTTCCCTGTATCCCCTGGCAGCATGGGACATGCTCTGCTGCATGCAAGGGATGCTGGCAGCCAGAGCATGAGCAGAAAGGTGAGCCCTGGCCATTTTCAGACCCCAGGCTGCCTGGGAGGAGGAAGGAGCACTGACAATGGGGTGACATCTTGGGACAAACGACAACCCCAAATCATCACCTGGGCAGCACCACAAAGATTCACATAATGCACATAAAATTCCCAGTGCTACTGCACACACAACTTCCATGCTATGAACCGCAAATCCCAGGATGATAAAGCCCTCCTTTGGTCATTGGAGATGTGACGTGCTGGCAGGAGCCCACAGGGGTGGCAGTGAAGTCCAGTTACATCCTTGGTTATTTATTTCCTCAAGGCCTGGAGAGTGCCTGGTTATAAAAGCACACACACAAGCCCTGAGCACAGCCACATGGCACAGCCACCATCCCCATTGCCACCAGTTCCTCCAGTGCTTCCTCAGCACACAGGGATACAAAATGCCTCAGTCCTTCCAAATGGATACTCAGGGAAAAGGAAGTCCCTTCACGTGTCCCCTCTTCCCTGTAGGAGAGTGGCAGCCCCAGCTCTGGCATGTGGCTGGAGCAGGGCCATGGCAGTGGATGCTGTATTTCTGTGAGTGTGGCAAAACACAAGCACTCAAAAGTAAGGTGATTAGTGGTGAAAGACACCAAAGATCTGGGCCCTTCCCAGCCCAGTTCTTATCAGATGCAGGGGAACACAAATCCATCACCACATAATCTCGGCACGCACTGATCGAAACTTTCCTGTTTAATCATTTCTCTTTCTCTCAATCTTGATTTCCAAATCAAAGTGCTAGCTTTCAATGGCCAGCATCCAAGGGGAAAGATCAGCTATCAGCTGAATGTGGAAGCAAAATCCTTATGGCCGTAGCAGCATAGAGAAGGGAATAGGAGACAACATGTGGCTGGACAGAAAAGCCAAGTAATGGGAATTTTCTATGCAGTTTTGCAGGGTCTCACATGCATAGCCACATCCCTGCCTCCCTGGAGCCACCTAGAAAAGCTGTGGTGCAATTCTGCTCCTCATCCCCTCAAGCTTTTGTGTTCTGTTTATATATTGAGATGGCTGATTAAAGACAAGCATTTATTCTGAGTTGCGTTTAAGGCAGTGGTGATGAAATATGCATTTTTCTATACTTGATAAGAGTGTGCTTGTTTATTATGGGCTGGGGTAAGATTTATGGACATCTTTAACTATTCATCGCCTTGTGCAAAGTGCCTGGAGGGTTGCAAATGGTGCAGTAAGGGATGGCTACGCCCAGGAACGACACTTCGACAGAAGATATTTTTCCTCTGGAAAATGTCAATTTGTCAAAGTCAACCCAGACACAAATCTTGTGTAAAAAAAAAAGGAAACCCAGATGTTTTTGTTTGAAAAATAGCATGTTGCAGGCATGAGGGAACCCATGGCAGGATGGTACAGCTGTAGCAGGGTTCCATGCTGGCTCCTGGCTGTCACTGGACACCCAACCCAAAAGAAGTGCTTCCAGAGCCTCCCACCTGTTGCTTCTGTGGTGTTTTCCTTGCCAAAGACATTTTGATCCCATGACCCAGATGGTGACTGGGAGGAGATAGGAACCAAGCACGCAGCCAGCCATCCCTCCTCTGCAGCAGAGGATCCTCTACCCACCTCCATCCATGTGTGGGGACAGGCCTGGAGCCTGATGGAGGCTCCCATGGGAGCAGTCCCATCCTGTCACATCCCTGACTGGTGCTAGACAGGAGCCCCAGCCAGCCTCTGCCCAGAGATAACTGCTGACACAAATGGGATGGGTGATAGCTGGATTCAGGACCCTCCAAAACGTGGCAACTAGGATGGGGCCCCTGAGGGGACTATTTGGGACAGCGGGACCTGAAATTGTGTGTAAGGGCAAGGAAGATGTTCCTGTTCCTGCAAACCCCTCTGACATCTCCCCAGGGAAGGTGAGGGTCTGCATGGAGGCACATGCTGCTGCAGGACATCCCCACTAATGCCAGATGAGTTCATCATGAATAATGTTATTGTGATTGATACAGCTCAAGGATTATTTCTAATCCTTAATAATGATTAAACCATTATTTTTCAAGTGTTACAGATCAATCAGTCCAGCTCAAGGTGCATTGCGTGCAGGGACTGTGAGATGCCCAGGATGCAGGCAGCACACCAGGGAACCTGGTGGAGTACATGGCTGCCACCAAAACCTCACAGAACTTCAGACCTGGGGTTGTCAATTGTGTGGTTCCAACAGCAAGAAAAATTAGAGGAATTACCCAAAATAAAGCACAGGTGTGAAATACCTGCAAATTTCCAGCAGGTTGTGGTGCAGGGACTGTCCTGGCTGTGGCACTTTACAGAGTGCAGTTCTCTTCACTGAAGTCACCCAGGGCTAAGGACAGGAGATTTACAGGCTGAAAACACTGAATTGAAATGACTCTGAAGGTCACAAAAGGCCAGCAGGAGATTTGCAAGGGATTGGTGTCTGGAGATCCCTCCAGCGGGGTCTGTGAGGGGGAAGGTGCTGTGTGGGCTTTATCATGCCCTGGCCTCGTTTGTATTCCACATGGTGCTCCTCTCTGCCTCACTGCTCACCCAGGCAGATCCATCAGGAGCTCCCTGCTCAGCACACTGGCTCATCTGCGATTAAGGAGCCTTGGGGACAGCATGGACTTGGGATGGGTAGGTGGCAGCAAAGGTGGCACAGCTGGATGTGTGCCCTCTCTCTCAAAAGCTTGCACAGGAAAGGAAAGGGGGGGTGACCTTCCATCTGCCCAGAGGATGGCACTTCCAGACACACAGCTGATGCTTTTCCCCTGCTTTGCTTCAGGATGTCACTTCTCAGCCTGATCACCCACAAACTCCCTCCCCCCACCCCTTGGCTCATCCATGGGAGCTCACCCACAGCAGCACCTTTTGGGAGCAGTTGGTCTGATGCCCTGAAGCTGCTGGGAGTGTGGCAATGCAAAATGCAGCAGAGCTGGCAAAGGCAGGGACCACAACCTCCTCTCTAGTTGTCCCTGCTGTTGGCATTCCCATTGCTCGAGGGGCCAGCACACAAGGGGGTTGTCCTTGATTTAGCAAGTACACAGGGGTGATGCCCTCATCCTCCTTGCCACCCCTTCTCTCTCATCACACCTGGGGCTCTCCTGCATTGCTCCAACATTTTCACAGAGTCTTTCCAAGGGAAACTGGTTCAGTGATTTGCTAAATCCCTCCTCCTAGCCCTGGTCAAAAACGAAAAGTGAAGATTTCATTTCATGAAAGAAAATGAAATGAGCTTTTGGGACCTGAAGGATTATGCCTGCACTCTGTGAGGTAGGAACTGAACTTCTGAATTTTGGGTGTGGCCATGGTGAAAAGGGGGTAAGATAAGGCCCTGTTCAGAAACGAAAAGTGGAGATTTCATTTTCTTTTATGAAATGAAGTGACAGTTGATCCCAAAAGATGACAGCCCCCTTACACACACATAGGGAATATAAATCTTGAGTAAACACTGTAAAGCACTGAAGCATCTCATCCTGTAATAATCTCTGAGACAGTTGATCCCAGGGCTCTTATTACCCCTGCAGCCATCATCCAAAATCCAGTCAGCAGCAGGCTCAGCCACGGGTGAGTATTGATCAAGGAGGGAGCTTCAAATACGCTGCAGCGTTTTTCTTTCAAAGCACTAACTTGTTTGTCAATGATTCCCTTGGCTGTGCGGAAGGAAAGGGGTGGACAGAGCCCATCTCTCCTCCTCTCGTGCCTGGATCCAGCCTGTGCACGAGGGAGGATGGAGCTGGAGCCAGCACTGGCTGGCCTCCCTCCTGTTCATGGGAGGGCAAATAAACCCGAATGACTAGCAAAGAGCAGGTGGTAAATCCTCCAAGGCCTTCCAGCCCCTGGTGCTGGACCAGCCGGTGCTCACTGCTGGGGTCTGGCAGGGAGGTGAGCGGGGACACCTCTGCAGAGCCAGCCCTGCCAGCAGCAAGGGTCACAAGTGCAAACTTGGAGCTAAACTGGAGTCAGAGATGCTTCAGACCTCACAGAGGGCAGTTGCACGGCCAACATCCAGCCCTGGGGGCCTGGGACAAGTCCCAGAGGCACAACTTGCATCACTTTACTAACCACCTCATTAACGCATGGTTCTGCAGGCTGGTAGTGAGTGGCTCTTGATCCCTTGCCAGAATGTCTCCCTGCTCCTTCTTCTCCAGAGCCACAGGTTTTACCAATAAGAAACACCATCATCGTCCTAACAACCACAGGGAGAGAAGGAGCAAAACATCTCAAGAGGTACAAAAATTTTTGCAGAGATGGGGAGGAAAGGGAGAGCATTGCTGCTCAGGGTGTTTCTCCTACCCCAAAATATTGCTCAGGTCTCCAGAAAAGCTTAACTTCTTGCAAACAGCAAAGCACCAAGGACAAAAGGACAGTGCAGGGAACCAGGCGTCCTGCAGCACGAGCCGTGCCTGGCACTCCCTTCATCTCTTCTCCCCCTGGAGAAAAGCCTCTCTCTCTGTCACCCTTCTACTGCCCTCTATGAAGGTGGACACTTGCTTTCCAAAATTACAAGCAGAGGGCAGCTCTGCCCCTGCTCCCTGTCACCCCAACTGTTCCCCAGGAGATGAGGAGCAGGGCAGGGGCACTGTGCCCTGTAAACCCATGGGATACCTGCCCCTGGGGATCAGCAATAGGAAAACCTCAGCTCAGCTGCTCAAGTCTAACTGGTCTTATATCGCCTAAACAAACTCCTGCCTGGCAAGGAAGAAAGTCTTTTTTGGGAAAAAGCTGGAATATTGACAGCTGCCTCCTGGGAGGTGCTGAAGGGCTGGGGCACATCAGCAGCATCCCAGAGGGGTGATGGATACAAACCACCTGAGAAACACAGCTCCAGTGCTTTTTCAGTAGTGGGTGAGATAGACATGTCCCAGCAGTGCCAGGGCTGCCCATCCTAGTCTGAGCCCCTCAGTAAGTGCAGCACTGCTGCACTGGGAAGGCTGCCAGGCACACACACTACAGCTGAAACCCTGGCAAGAGCTGCTACCCACAGTTCTTGTTATCAGCTGCCTTGGGGACAGCTAAACCAGGGTCCTGCCGTGTGCTCAGAGACAGCGGCACGGCAGGGACAGGGTAGGTGAGCTACTGGGGACAAACACGGCATCCTGGCACAGCACAGTGGGTCTGCCAGAGCTCTGGAAGGGCTTGGGGACTCTCCTGCTGGGTGACAAGCAGCTGCTTGCTGCACAATAAAGTTTCAGATGACCAGAAATCATTCAGGTCAAGACACATTTGCTGGAATGCTGGGGAGGGCTGGGGAAATGTGACAGCAGGCGATTCACCAAGCTGGGGAGGAGGAGATGGTGCTGCCCTGGGCTTCTTCCATCTCCTGTACCAGCATGCTGTGGCTCCCATGGGATGCGTGAGTGGTGGGCTTGGCAGATTGGAGGGACATTGCTCTCACTGAGAGCTTTGCGAGGTGGCACCTGATGGCATCAGGTCCCAGGGCAGGCTCAGCTTCTGCAGTGTTGGGAAGGTCAGCAAGCACATTAGTGAGAATTTCAGCCTGCTGCTTCAGCCCTATCTCCTCCCAGATAAACTCTAAACGTTCAATCCAATGGTGCTCCCTAAACCACACTCAAATAACCTGTGGAGCTCCTGTTACGATCGAGGAGGACTTGTCACAGCTCAAAATCCATTACAATAACCACAAGGCGTTTCAGCAGCAATTATAAGAGATAGTTTCACTTAAAAATCAATTTTACTTAGAGCTTGGAGGAAAAGGGTTTTTTGAAAATAAAGGGGAAAAAAAAAAAAAGGAAGTGATACAGCTTCTCACTTGGGCAGGAGGAGGAGGAATTTGCCTGGCCAGGTCTTAGCAGCCAGAGTCTTCAAAGAATAAAAATAAATCCTTCCTTATCGTTATCCTTCCTTATTTTGGAGAAATAAGTCCCATGTGAAGATGAGTTCAAGGAGTGGCTCTCCCTTCCCTGCGGTGCTCCACATGGTGCCAACAACAGAGGAACCCCCGTAGGATGCAGGAGGGCATCCCTGAAAACCCAAAATGCAGCCTGCATCCCAGTGGGCCCCCACCTCCCTGCTCCATGAGGACGAGGCCTTTCATGCCTTTGAAATCCTCCCCTTTAGCTCTTTGCCTTTCATTCAAGTGGAGGCTGTCGAAAGTTTGCACTGGAAACCACTTACAATCGATTTATTTTAAGGCATCACCTCTTGCTGCGCTGTGATGTGCGAGCTTTAAAAAGCACCTCGTTTATTATCTGCTGCCGCGCGGGGATTTCCATGTGGCACCACCCTGGTGCAGCCAGAGCTCCCCCGTTGTTGAGTTTTTATGGTAAGGCAGTTTTTCAGCATGCAGAAATTTCTCCAAGAATTCCCCAAAATATCACCATCCCACAACCCCAGCAAGCCCCAAGAGGTGCCCCTAAAACTTCCCCACTTGAAACCCTCTGGGGACACACGTGGCATCTTTCTCATGTCAAGGCCATCAGCCACTCTCCCACAGCCTGAGAGGGGTAGGACATGCTGAGCAGTAACTCAGGCTCCCACTGTCATGGCAAAAGGAACGTGATCATTGCAGTTCACACTGTCAGTTTTAAACACCAAAGAAAAGCAACTGCAGTGCTATAAGTTGTGTAAATGACTTTTTAGTGGTGTTCTGCTCTGAAAACAAGCCCCATAGTTGGAACCAGCTTTGCTCAAGCTTTCAGAAAAACAACAGTGAAGCCCCAGCAGTGCCAGGTGGGGTGGAGAAGCTTTGGGGAGGTGGAAGCAAGCAAGCTCAGGCTCTTCTGAATATGACAGCTCACAGTGACCCCAGCACTTATCCATTTAAGCTAGCATTTCCATGGGGCAGTCTCTAGGCTGTCAGTACCCATTTCCATCCCTTTGGGACACCCACCTCCACCCTTTTTGCACTATTGCTGTCCTTTTCTGCCATGGAAGAACAATGACAGCACTCAGACAGAGCCCTCAGAGGGTCTGGAGCTCTGCCAGTGCCTGTGGCCAGCACAGCCTGACCCTGGAAGCAAAAGGAATGATGCCACAGCAGAGGGGGAATGGAAAACCAGAAGAAGAGATGAGTCTGAGCAAAGGAAATGTACTGTCTGAGGGGTGAGTGGTGCTCATGAACACCTGAGAAGAAACCACCAGAAGTGAAGCCTCCCAAGGAGGACCCTTGGCTTTGGATGCTGCAGACAGGAGCAGATGTAGCAGCAGGATCCCAGGCAGAGTCTCAGGAATTCTGGGAGGCCTATCACAACCTGCCCATCACTGTGGTTTCACAACAGTTATATGTGAAGATGGCCTGATAGTCTATCAGGCAAAAAACGTGCTTCATTCTGAAAGTCTGCTATTAAGAAAAGACACAATAGAAATGTAAGAAAAGGCTTCTGGAGTTGGACTTGGCCCCTGAACACTGGCCAAGGTGGAACCAGGAACACTCATACCCAGCACACAGAGAAAACCAATGATCTGCCTGAGGACTAAACACACACATCTCAGGCCATTTCCCTACCTTGGCCTCGTTTTGCCAGGGCAAGTATTCCCCTTTCCCAAGTGACACAGCTGAGCAGCCCCTTTGGGTTAATTCACATTCTTCACCCCACTGTCCAGATTTGAGAAAGAACTGTTTGCCCTCACTCAGAGTCACAGAATCATAGAATTAACTAGGTTGGAAAAGACCTTTCAGATCATCAAGTCCAACCTATGACCTAACACACCGCATCAACTAAATCATGGCACTAAGTGCCACATCCAGTCTTTTTTTAAAAAACACTTCAGGGACAGTGACTCCACCATCTCCCTGGAAGTCCATTCCAAAGCCAATCACTCTTCCTGTGCAGTGACTCCACCATCTCCTTGGAAATCCATTCCAATGGCCAATCACTCTTCCTGTGAAGAGTTTTTTCCTAATGTCTAGCCTAAACTTCCCCTGGCCCCTTCCACTCACCCTCTCCTGGCCCTTCAGCCTCCTGCTCTTCAGCAAAGCTCGAAGCTCAAGCTCTTCAGGCTTCACTGCTCTTCAGCAAGATGTCCCAACGTGCCTTCCCACTCCTCTGCCATCTTGTTTGAAGCCCCAAATACTCACAGTATGTCCCTTCAGTCCCTATCCCTGTGTTGATACTTATGGACCACATGACAAATCCAGGCTGTGCTGCTGGACTAGGATGTTTGTTGCTTTGCTTTTGCCCCCGTCACCTATTCTCTCTTGTCTGGAGCCTAACGTTTAAGAATCATTCAACTTTGGACAGCAGGCCCAGTTCATGGCCCAGCTTCCTTGGTGTTAAAATAAAAGAAGGAACCAAACAGCATCAAACAACCACCATGGAGGCAAGAAGGTCTGATGCCCACCTTGTGTCCCAGCCCAGCCCTTGGAATGTATGTCATGAAACCAGGACAACTTACCACTCCACCCATTTCTTGGGCTTTGGCTGTATCAATTCTATGTCCTCACTGCAGACCAGCTCTCCCGAGAAGCCTCTCCCTTCACTGGGAGACAAAGCTCCGGCACAGCTGGAGACCCTACAACCCTTCCTTGGGGTCTGTGTTTGTGGGGAGAAATCCTTTCCAGCTCAGGTTTTCCCCACGGCAACACGGTTGATGCAGCAGTTCCCCAAGGGCAGCACTGCTGCTGAGAGCCTACAGTGCCCTTCCTCTGTCCCACTCCAGGAACAGGTTTCCTGTTTCTGTTAAACCCAAAATTCCAGACGACTTGACACTTTTTGTTTTAAAGACAGAGGTGGGGGAGGAGAAGGCATGGAAGAGCTTCCCTAAGGGAAAAGCCATCAACTGGAACAAGTTTTCAACAACTACACATTTCTTGACCTTTTCCACAGTCGTATCTTTAATGTTTCATGGACGGATTTGATAAAAAGAAAAAATTAATAAAATAGATTTCATTTTTAAAAAAAGGTCAGGACATGTGTTACAGGGAAAAACTCATTTAGGTCCCTACCTGCTGCCTCACGGATGCCAAGGAGCCCTCCCCTGCCTCCCACGCAGGGTGCTCCAGCCCAGGCATCCACCTCTCTGCCTTGCTTTTCATCATACTCAGGGTTTGATCTCTTCTGTACTTTTCCTTCCCCTGACAGACACAGAGTCAGGAACCATAAGCATTTGCAAATGCTGACAAACGCCTGAGAGCCACAAATATTTGGTGGGATGTTGCCCATTGAGCCTGGAGAGGCAGCCAGTGAGCTCAAACGTGGAGAAGGTGTTTGTCCAGGCTCTAGCACAGATCTTCTACCTGCAGCTGCTCAACCTTGAGCCCAAAGTTCTCCCCAAATGTTTAGGTAGATGTTGAGGCTGTTGCCATGGCTGAGCCATGCACAGCACAACCAACCAACAACTGCATTCTCTTGTTCACCATGATGGCCATTCCCATGACTCCTGGACCCATCCCATGAACATCACCACATGGATATCGCCCCATGGATATCAACCCTTATCCTTGTCTGTGGAAATGAATGTGAATCCCATCTGCTTTTTTTTGAGCTTGGGCTTGTCTACAGCAAGCAAAGCAAAATAAATTCCCCAAGCACAGAGCCAATTCCTGCTGATCAAGATGTTTTAAAGAATAAATGGTATTTAATAGCAGCTCCTTCCTGGCTGGCCCAGCAGACCATTCCCGGAGACTCAGAGACAAAAGCAGCCCGGATGCCGCTATGGACATTTGTATTATTAAGCCCAATCTGCAATTAGAGCAGACTTCTGTCTAACTTCAGCCTCTTTTCACCATTTCCTCATTTTTTTTATTCACTAAGAACAAAATATTATTCATCAAAGTTTGCGAAAAAATGCGAATGTGATAACATCATACTAAGTTATTAAGTGGTGACAATGGGGGACAATTACAGTATATAGTCCATTATACAGCACCGCCGTCGGGATGAATCAAAGTAAAACACACAGCGAATGGCGAGGAGCTTATTAACGGGAACATTAGTGCACCAGAACATAATACATGCCATTCAGCCCTGGAGTTATCGCCGTGCTGGTGCCGGCGGGGACTGGGAAGGAAAGTTGTGGAAGGGGTGGCAGTACCATTCCAGGCACCAGCCCTGTGCTGAGGACTCTATGGATTGATCCTCAGCACTTACACAAGGAAAAAGGGCAAAACCTCAATCCTAGGCCATCACCATGCAGTGTCTCCCTCCAATTCTGCTTCTGGAAGGCTCTAAAGATTTTTGCAGTGGCTCAACCAAGCATAAGCAAACAAGGATTTTCTTCAGTTCCCACTAGCATCCGTGGGAGCATCCTCTGTGTGCTCACCAGCACCCCAAAGGATATCTCACCTCTGCTTTTTGGGCAAGGGCTGTTCCACCACTATCAGCAAGTCTTTGCAGGTCCCACTCAGTGGCACTGGACACATGCCGGACTCCCTTTCCTCTTGCCTGCAGCAGCAGGTGAGGTGGGTCATGATGAGGGAGATTGAACTAAATTATCTGTGAAAATTCTTTTTGTGGGGAAGGAAAATCCATAAACAAACTGTATACCTGTTTTCAGAGCACAGTGGCAAAATTCCTAGGCCTGGCTCTGCACAAGAACTAACTTGCAGGAAGAGCTGGTTTTATACTCTTCTTTCCAGGCTCTGCAGCCCCCTCAAAGCCAACACACCTGGTTTGGGTGTATCCTGTCCCTTCCCTCTCTGCTGGCCTGAATTCTTGCCAGCGGTGAAACCCTGCTCTCCTTTTCCAGCACTGGGTTCCCTGCTGCTCCAGCAGCTCTGGCTTGCTCCTTCTAAGATGTTATTTTTACACTTCTCTTAAAATACAACACTAAGAGAGGCTTCTTGACTATATTAACATTAGGAATCTAATCAGCAATCAGACAGCTCATAATTTTCTGATTAGCTCTGATTATACTCAATCTTTAGGAATGGAAAAAAGAGGGAAAGAGGAAAAAAAAGAAGGAAAAATATAAAAATATTCTCTGCTCAGTTTTCCCACCCTGATTCCCTTGACAAGGCACAGAGTCACAGCAGCAGCTCTGCTGTTCCCAGCTAAGAAGAGCAGTGCCACAGTGACTTACTAAGCTGGCATTGGTCAATAACCTGGGGCCATTGCACTGCTGATTTTCATCCTTCCAGACTTGGCCAGGATGTTGTCCTGGAAAGAGGCTGCCCAGAGAATGGAGAAGACAGATGGATGCCAGAACTGCTGACAAACCCAGAGGAGTGCTGGGAGCTCTTGGATCAGACATCTCTGCTAATCCACGGAAAACCAGGGTAAAAGGATGCCACAGAGAAAGGAGACAATGTGTGTGTGTTCAGCTGGCTTCAGCCTGGAGGTGGAGCCTCTCCAGGCAATGAGGAGGAGGTTGAAGAACTTTGGGAGATGAGGTCATGGTTGCTTTGTGGCAGGATCTGAGGACTGCCAGAAGGTGGGAGGAAAAGGAGCACATGGCCTGAAGCCCCTGTGCAGGAACAGAAGATGTTCCCAGCAGACAGATTTACCTTCAGATCAGGCAGTGGGAACAGAGATACCATTGCCCCTGAGATGAGAAAGCATCCTACAGCAGCAGGGCTTTTGTGAAGGAGAAGAAAGGGATATCCTGGTGCTGAGCCTCACAGCTGCAGCCAGGAGGAAGGAAACTGAGGAACCCAGAGGAAGGAGATCTAAGCAAACCCTTCTAACAGAGTTAATCAGTCGCGTGCACTCTGCGTAGGAGATTCACTCTTGACTGCAGCAAGTGATCAGCTGATGCTGTGAAGCATGAGATTTAATTATTTGTATCATAGCCACCGCCTGCATAACTACAAATGATATTAATGGTGATAAAACTGTCCAGCTGGCTCTTCAAACCCACCACTTCACTGACTCGCTGCCTCCCGTGGCTGGGATGTGCTGCCTTGCAGGGAACTGTTCACACTGCAGCACAACTGGTGGCAAACTCCATCCACCGAGCATTGCATCAGACAGACACCACCTGGAACGACCATCCCATGTCCACCCAGGGTCGCTGAGCACGGAGCACACACTTCCTGTCTTGAAGAAAGCCTCAATAACGAGAGGTGCTCTGTCAGAGCACTGACTGGCCATGCATTTGCAGCAGCTTGGCTGAACCTCTGAAGAGCCTTGTTCCTGCTCGCAGGCTGGGCAGCCACTTTTCTGAGGAAGAAAGGGCAGCCCCAACTCCCTCCAAGCTGTTCACTGCTCCAGGCTGTTCCTCAGGAGTGCTGGCAGAGCTGCCAGTGAAAGCACCACTCCTCAATCTGGTCAAACCAAATGGGTTAGCAAAGATCTATGCCAACTTATCACCTCAGCTAAAAAAATAGAATAGAGTAGAACAGAACAATTCAGATAGACGTGACCTGTGGACATCTTGTCCAATTGCAAAACTAAGGGACACCTGTCCAGTTTGAATCCAGAGAATTCAACTGTCAAAGCAAATGGCCCAGGTCAGAGCAGAGCAGCCACAACATCATGCCCCCTGCAGCTTGACACCACCTCTCCTGCAGAACTCCTTGGCTGAGGTCCCCAGTTACTTTTACACTGACTTCAAAGAAAAAAACCTTGAAATCCCCACTTGAACTATACTGCAGAGAAGAAGAAGATGCAAATGCCCCAGGGCTTGCTCTCCCAAACTATTCCATCACAGCATCCCAAGCAGGCAGCAGGGTCATCCCACCTCCTTCCAGCCTAGTAAAGCAGGTGGAACCCAGGAGCAGGTTGTGTCTGTGCTAGAGATAACAGAGGGGATCAATTCCTTTTACATGCTGGGACTTGAGCCCTGCTGCTGCTGCTGTCTCCCGTAGCAGACACAGTGCTCAGCATACACACGCACCCAGCAGGTCTCTCCTACTCAACTATCTCTGCTAAAACCCACCCAGGTTCCCATGGACAGGTCTCCCCATGCCCCACACTAAGTCTCCTCCTCACACTCCAACTCTGCCATCACAACCACAGAGCTCTCTTTCATGAAGCAACGCCAGAGCTGTAATTACTTTGAGGTGACCTCTAGGAAAAAAAAAGTTCAAGTTTAAAAAGAAAATCTGTCTGGTTAATGCTATGCAAATTGCCAGCGAGGCAATCAGGCTGACTTTTAAACACTGGCCCCCGTCGAAGGGCTCACAAGACAGTCTTATTGTCTTGCTATCAATTTGCATCTCATTACCCACAACACGCCTCTGGTTGGAGGTAACCTTTGGGGGAACAAGCCACAGCAGCAGGAACCCAGGGACAATGTGGTCACTCCTGTTTGCAAAGCTTTTGTGTGGCCCAGCACCCAAAACGCGATGGTTGAGGGGCCAGGCCACTGCCAGCCTTTCCTGCTGCTTGGCCAGCAGCACCATGACCTCGTGCCACCTGGGCCTGGCACCTTCTGCCACCTCCTCCCAGGGCCCTGCCCACGTTAGGTGTCCCATGGACACGTGCACACTGTAGGTCCTTCCCACTGGGCTCAGCAGCTCCTGCAGTCCCCAGAGGTTGTGCAGTAGCAGTTTGTCTCCACTTGGCTCTTCAAGTCCATTCAAGATGTTTCTGAGAGTCTTCGCATGCTTTTGCACATCTATGCCAACCCTCCCCACCTTGGGGAGATGGTACCAAAATAGCATTTTTCTATAAGGAAGGAGATCAGCCATGTCCTTGTCCTCAGACTGTTCCCGTTTCTCCAGCTGCCCCAGCTTCTGCCGCAGTCTCCCACACCAGGTGCCTCTGTCCTCTTCTCCATCCCCACCAATTTGGGATGACAAAACTAAGTGTTCAGCAACCAATCTCATCTACATGAATCACTGATCCTCCAACTGAGTTGCCCTTGACACACTGCTGCAGGGAGGTTGCCAGGCCCCATCCTGCATAACTCGGCTGCACCCCACGGCCTCCTGCCACAAGGACCTTTTGTTCACCAAGGCAGGAGCCATGCCCCCTTTGTAATGCTTGTAACATCATTCATCCAGCTCAACCAGCCAGCACAGGGATCCTACCCCCGGAACACTCACTCTGGGCATGCTGCCTTGCTGTGGTGCCTCTGCAGTCAGGTTAGGCAGTGGTTGGAAAGCTGTCCAGTGGAAAAGGACCTGGGGGTGCTGGTCAACAGCAGCTGAATGTGACCTGGTGTGTGCCCAGGTGGGCAAGAAGGACAGTGGCATCCTGGCTTGCATCAGCAATACTGTGGCCAGTAGGCCCAGAGCAGTGACCATCATCCTGTGCTGGGCACTGGCGAGGCCACACCTCAAACCCTGGGTTCAGTTCAGGCCCCCTCACGACAAGAAAGACATTGAAGTGCTGGAGTGTGTTCAGAGAAGGGAGTGGAGCTTGTGAAGAGGCTGGAGCACAAGTCTGATGAGAAGCAGCTGAGGGAGCTGGGGGGGTTTAGTCTGGAGAAAAGGAGGCTCAAGGGGGACCTTTTTGCTCTCTACAACTCCCTGAGAGAAAGCTGTAGCCAGGTGGTAGTTGGTCTCTTCTCCCAAGGAACAAGCAATAGGACAAGAGGAAATATCCTCAAGTTGTGCCAGAGGAGGATTGGATATTGGGAAAAACTTCAACAACAAAAGGCTTGTCAAGCATTGGAACAGGCTGCCTAGGGAAGTGGTTGATTCACCATCCCTGGAGGATTTAAAAGACATAGATGTAGTGGTTTAGTGGTGAACACCATGATGCTGGGTTAGAGTTTGGACTCAATGATCTTAGAGCTCTTTTCCAACCTAAACGATTCCATGGTCCGGCCAAGCTGCTGACACAGCACAATCCCCTCTTTCCCGGCCAGACCCTGCCCCCCACCTCCTCCAGCACCCAGGCATTCAGTTTAGCCAAGACCTCCCCACACAGCCCTGTGCTCCCTGCAGCAGCAGCAGCCTGGGTCTTGTTTGCTCCGTTTTCTTTCTCCCCATGAACTCTGCAGTGTGAGACCTCCCCGCTGAAGCAGCAGAGCTTCTCTGCTCAGCTTTTGGCAGCCGCCTGCCATGCCCGGCTCCCCGGCATCCCGTGTTGCTAAGCACTGGCAGGGCCCTCCGCCAATGCGCTGGAGCCATCTCCGCCACCCGGCCAGAGGTGCCAAGGCAACGAAGGGGCTTCTAATAGGCGAGAGAGCACCACTGAGAGGAAGAAAACCCAACTGCTTAAAATCCTCCTGAATAATGGTGCTGCCTCCCCGCTGCTCAAATCAGACGTAGCACTTTGTTGTTGCGATAACTAAATACAGAGGATTTGAACAGCTGGAAACACAGCAACAATATTTAAAAGAGGTTGTGTTTTTTGTTGCTTTTTTTTCTTTTTTTTTAAATTGTTCGTATTTTATTCAATAATGGTAATGGGCTTTTTAGTGTTGTTATTTTTTATTTTAAAGGCACAAGGTGCCGTACTCTGGTGTCTTACTCTGGTGCTGGTCAGGCTGCAAAGCCAGTTCTCGCCTGGTGATGGCAGGGAATAACTCTGAGACATTTGAAAACACCAAACCACAGGGTTGCTTGCCGGAGCCAGCAGCTGACAGAGGCATGGAAATCACAGCTTGTGCTCCAGGACCCTGCTCAGCCCTGCACCTCACTGACGGCATCCAAAGGCGTAAAACCCAAAGGTGCTACATGGGAGGAGAAGGAACCAGGCAGCAATAACAGCTGCTCCAGCTCCAGCTCCAGCTGGAGGTGCCAACTCCATGACCACTGAAGTCAAGGGGAGGACTGGAGCTCACACCCTCAGATACCAGAGCCCTTTCATCCTTGGAGTAAGGGAAAGCACTCTGTTGTTTCCAACACCATGTCAATAACAGCCAGGAGGTGTTAGAGGAACTGAAGTGCTGGAGAGGGGGGTTTGCAAGTGTGCTGGAATGAAAAGAGACCTCCAAAGCCAGGGCATTAGGATGAAGGCCCCTGGCCCCACTTGCCTGCCTCTACTTGCAGATATGCAGGTAGTGACTGCACCTCACTGGGGTTTTTAGAAGTGCAGGAGCACAGGCCTTGCAGGTGTTCAGGCTGTGGTGACAGACTTTAATTACCATCTCGATGAGACCTGGTGAGTCAGTGATGGCTGATGGGACATGCAACTCCCGATACCCCACAGAGGGATGGGACCCTCTCTCCTCCCTCCCAGACCTGCAGAGTCCATGGTCCAAGAGTCATTGTTCTTACAAGGGATCCATTAATCTTGCAAAAGGCACCATAATCCATTTGTAGTTTATCAGCAAGTAATTAAGAGAATACGACCAGTGTAAATAAAAAGAGACATTTTACGACGTAGTATTTTGAGTTGTGGATTGTTTTTTCATACATTGAACTGTGCCAATTCATGAGATGCAGTTGGCAGCAGCTCTCCCAGTCATCAGTGAATTGCATCATCATCCAGCCCTGTGACCAAACATCCCCCTGTGGCTTCAAGTGCCCACAACACCGAGTCCAGGCAGAAAAGCTGCCTGACAACATAGTATCTGGCAATGCACCTTGTGTCAAGGCCCTTGTTGTTCTGGGACTGTGCATCCTGGAGTTGGTGGCTGATGGGGATGTTTGGGAGAGCCCAGGCAACAAATCCACTGTGGCTCTTCCATGAGCCAAACTGGACTATCAGTCCTGGCAGTGGCAGGCACTGCTCCAGAGGGGAAAGCCTCTCAGGTGCTCCCAGGAGCAGCATAGGTGGAGACAAGGCTCTCAAGCACCCCTTTTCCAGCACTGCTCTAGCTCTAGGAGTTTTTGACCCTCCCAGCACTCCCAACTCTGCCTGTGCCCTCACTCATGCAGCTATGGCATCATTATGGCTACAACAGGTCCCCGCACCCACTGGCAGTTGAGTGGTCCAGCACATGTGCTACTACCAACATGTTGAGAGTCCACCATCAGCTCCTGGGCCAGTATAAGCCAGGACCTGGGCTCTGGATCCTGCAGCAGTCACTCACTGTGTTTGCTGAATCAGTCCTGCTTGCTCAAACTTCAGACCAGGGGACATTTCCTGCCCCATCCAAGGCCCCTTACTTCAAAACTACTAAAATAACCATGGAGCTCATTACTACTGTAATGTGCTGGTGCAGAGGTCTGAAATAAATAAACCAGGGATGGAAGTACCAGCAAAACCAAGGCAAGGAGAGCAGCAACTTTTGCTGCCCTGGTTTGGGGGACAGGAAGCCCCTGGCTCCAGGTGCATCCCTACTGCAGCAGGGAGATCCAGCCAGTGAGGAGGAGCTGCATTTGGGGCAGTTACTTGGTATTTATTTGGGTGAGACAGGACAATCAGGAACTGAGGGGAAAGGATGGAGAGATGAAAGTAGGAGGAGTGGGGAAACAAAAGGAGGGGCTGGGGTGTGGAGCAGGAGAAATGGCAGAAGGAAGCAGGGAGGAGGAGCTGGAGCTGATGGGGAGGACAGCGCTATTCCAGTGCTCTATTTCAAGGCCCTGGTGCCCTTCACCCTGATGCCTATTTAATGTCATCCTATTCAGCAAGTGTCCCCATGATCTGGTAATTATCTTTCACTTACAAAAGAGCATCTCTGTGTCACAAATGTTCCCTTCTCTGGCTCTGTCACAGATCAATATCTCCTCAAGGCCTTTGCCATTGTTTGGGGAATGGAATTGATTTCTCTGAGGAGCGAGAGGAGGGAAAATATATAAATAAGTGCTGCAGAGATGCGTCTCTGCTGAAGGCTGAGCTGGGCAGTGGCAAATCAGAAGGAAAGCATTCAGATCCCACCTGACCATTGCAGGTATTGTGTCCTATTGCTGTCCCTGCTGAACCAGCTGCAGAGGAGTCTCATTTGTTTGTCATTCAGTGCACAAACATCTGAAATGCTGGAGCCAGAAGAAATCTCTAGCTCAAGATACCACCAGTTTTCCAAGATTTTACAGCAAGGTAAGAAGTAGGGAGGTGCTGATTCAACACTTTCCATGAAGATACGTGATGTCCCATGTTAGGCTGAGCACGTGGTTGAGCAGCTGCTGCTGTGACTCCAGGGGGTTGTAGAAAGGAGCCTTGGAGACATCCTTCGCAGCATCTTGGTGTGACTGGCATGGCACTAATACTGAAACCCAGAGCAAGCCAAGATGCACCAAACCACACCACTGCTGGGCTGCCATCAGCATGACCACAGCAAGCACGAGATAACCCTTGCAGCACAAACAATAAGTCCTTCATGCTTCTCTCATCTGGCTACAAGATGACCTTCAAAATCATGAGATACAGGATAAATACAATTCGATCTGGTGTTTGAGCCTGGGTTGCTAAACCTTTGGGATCTCTAAACTGAGTCTCTCTGTGCATCACATGGCTGCTGAAGCCAGAGGGTCCAGAATGACCAAGAACGGTGTGGGGCAGAGGTAAAGCTACTCCCCTGGCTCACACTATGCAGGGGCCGATGCAAGCTCCAGCAAAGGGGATAATCATAAGGAAAGATACCAAAGGATTTAAAAATTATACAGGTGTAGAGAAGGAGGAGGAGTTTGTCACTGCCTCCTCTCCAGCAACTGCGGCCTCTTACATATTTGAAGGCCGTTACCACGTTTTACCTTCATCTTCTCCAGAAAAAAACCCCAACAAACTCTACTTGTAATATCTGCAAATGGGTCCTTGATTTCTAATCCTCTTTTGGTCCTTCTGCCTTTCCTTTTGCATCCCTGTGGAAGCACAGTGCCAGGCACCAGACCCCGAGCCAGCGCCAGCCGGGGCCCAGCCGGTGCCGAGGAGGGAGCCAGGGTTACGCCACCGTGTTTGCATGAGGTTCTATGAGATCAGTATTTGTCTTCCCTTCAAGCACCTTGGCAGGGCTGACATGCCAAGCCTGCAGTCTAGTAGAATCACTGCGATCCATTTCAACCTCTCCCATCATGTCCTAATTTTTTGTTGTTCAGGTGGGAGGAAAGGGAAAAAAAAAAAACCCACATGCGGGGGAGGGTGCGGGGGAGGGCAGAGAAAACCTGTGGCAAAGCTTTTCTTCCAAGGACCTTTAAAAATGCTTTTTTTCAGCTCCTTTTGGTTTATGAAGTCCTGCTCAGCTGCTGGGGCCACTTGGCCTCCTGAAAAGTAAATGAACCTCAAGCCCAGTCCTCTGTGCAACAGATCTCAGCTGAGCCTGGTCAGTCGCGAGGAGGAAAAACAAAAGGGGATGGGAAGAGGCAGAAGGTGAAGAAGAAGAAGGACTTTAAATGCACAGACATCAAAATGCTGTCTGTAGGATGGGATAGTGGAGCATCCCAATTGGGAATATATAGGTGGTGAGAAGGAGGCAATCCTTTACAGAGGGGAAAAGCATCAGGTGGGACTAGATATGTATGCAAGTGGCTTTGGAAGGAGCCAGCTCATTCAGGGAATTCAGCAGCATGTTGACAGGAAATTCAGAGCAAGCACATGCAAGGTACTGCTTTTGGGGAACAATTAGGACCTGTCACACATGCTGATGCAGCTCCAAATTAACCTCAACCATTTGAGGGAGAGATGGAGACACAAACATCTTAGTGCAAACCATGGTCCAATGATGCTCATTTGTGCTCAGATAGGAGCAGTAAATAAAACTGTCATTAGCAGCAGGCCTATAAATCAGTGGGTCCCTCATCTGTGACACTGCACGTGGTTCTGCCACACCAAGCAGGGGGATGAGGTAGATGTGGAGCAGGGAAGAGTAACAGGGCTGCTGGGAGCACAGGAGGAACTCATGCAGTGTAAAACTGAAAATATTCAGGGGATCTGATTCACTTAAAGGAAGAAAGGACACACAGGTGTAAATCCCCACGTAAGAGAGAAGGTACCCCTGAGCTTGACTATTTCAAAGTCCAGATCTGGCAATGAGAAACACCGTTCCCTGTGGAACTCAATGCTTTGAGATACCATGGAGAGGATCCATTTTTAAGGAACAGAAATCAGATTAATCAGAGTGTCATCGGTTATACTAGCCAAGATCAAAGTACAGAGGAATATAAGTGCTATCATTCAAGGATTTATACCTCCCAAGTAACTGCTTAGGATTAGAAAGAAATTTCAATAATCTGCCAGCTAAATATGCATTGCGAGAGTAATAATCCTTCTCTCCCAACATCTGCTAGCAGCTACTAATGGAGATAGTAATAAGCTAGGTGGATCATAAACCTGACCTGATCTGATTGCTACCTTATAAACTGGAACAAGAGGGTGTTATAATGTCTCTTGGGGTAACCTGTTGTTAACCAGGACCACGCCGAGGCGGGAGCTGCAGGAGCAGAGATGCCTTCTCCTGGAGCTCATCGCTGCGGGAGGCAGACCCTTCAGCAGGGAGTCTATTGATTTTTATATAATTTGTTATCAACATTTCTAGTTGCTTTCTAAAATGGATCATTTCCCCAGGAGACAACGTATGTACAAAGCCACAGGAGGGTGAGAGCTCAAACGTGTGCGGTTTCTCTGCGGTAGGTCTGTGGTTCAAGCTGGTGCTTGATGGAGCGTCAAACCCCGGCAAGCAGAGTGAGCTCGTGCCTTAGACAAACCAAACTGACACCTCACCATCACTCTTGCTGGGTTTCCCTTTCTGTTCTGCTTTTTTCAAATGTGTGGCACACTTAATGGAAGGCGACCCATTTGGCATTTAGCATCCAACAATGGAATATGGGAAGATGCTGCCTGCTCACCCTCTCATTCTCAAACACAATCTGGTGGGCTGGGACACCCTCAAGGCAGGATGAGGCATGGAGTAGACTGCCCAAGCTTGAACAGATCAAACACCATCAAGAATGGCTCGCTGGAGCGAGTAGGTATGGAAATAACAGAGGGAAGAAATAACATGCACAAAGGGAGGAAGTAGGGGGAGAGGAGAACTAGAACACCCAGACATCCAATATAACTAATTTCCTCCAACAAACCCTGAGTAAAAGGTTAGCTCTGGTATTAGAGGTATGGGAAAAATGTCAGGAGTTTTTCAGAGAAAGCGAGTAACATTTTTGTTTCCTGTCCTCTCCCCAGAAAGTAAACCAAAGTGAAATAGGAGTGGGAACAGCACCTGGCTGGTTCCGGGCCCTGCTCTGCACATGCAGCATCAGTGTAAAACACAGGAAAGAAAAAAAACTATCACAGTCTCTTTTCCTTCCAAATGCACTACGTTTTGGCTATAAAAGCCATACAAACCAGTCTTTCCTGAATCCCTTACTGGCTCATCTACACCAGCAGCTGATCTGGAGGCAACGCCCCAGCATCACAGCCCCAGTCCTTGTCCTGGAGGCTGGGATACCCTGCCTCTGTTTCCCAGCTCCTCGCTGAGCTTGGATAGCTTCAGGGCACATTCCTTCCTGTGGGACGTGACACCCCAGGTCACAGGTGCCAGAGTCTCCTGTGAGGCTGTTCTCCAGGGACCAAGTCTCCTTGGTGAGACGAGCAATGCCAATCCAGCCAGGCAGCCAGGCTGTGTCTCCGCCAAGGTCACCTGCATGACTGCTGCTGTGCTGTGAATGATTCTGTCTGGTACAGCAAACCCCAACCAGCTCTCCACATGGGGCTGGCTACGTGGCTGGCTGCCTCCAGGAAGGCTGCAGGGGTGCCTGTGCAACCTCCCATGTCCACCACCTCACCTGTCTTCACAACAGGTTGACCCAGTGACAGCCTCTCTCAGCTCTGCTTTTCATTTTTACAGGCTCTATTTTAGGAGAGGGAAAGCAAGCCCTTTCCAAACTTGTCTCCGGCAGATCAGGATGCAGCTCCGAGTCCCACCAGGTACCAGTGTGGTGACCCCAGTCTCTGGGCACATCTCCACCAAGCTTGGGGGAGACATCTTCCTTAGCACAATAAGAGCACAAGCCACCAAATGGCATCATCCAGCATTCTGGTGTCAGTGGGAATACATTTGGCTTGTAGCTTCAAAAGTCAAACCAGATGATAGGTATCACCTTAAAAGCTCTTAAAGAAAAAAAAGCCCCATAAACACAAAGCACTGCTGGAGGCAGAGAATCCATGGGGGCCAAGTCTCCATGAAGGCACCTGAAGGGGAGACCAGGCATCTCTCTGTGCTCCTGCAAACAGCAGGAGCCCCCTGGCACGGCTCTCAGCTTCCCAGCACTCTCCCTAGACACCAGTGTCCCTCTCGACAGCTTCTGGTGGTCACTGGTGGCTAAATGCATTTGTCAGTGGTCCACGTCCCATGTGTGGCCACCCCACCTTCAGCAGAAGGGCGAATCCTCCCTTTGCAGCGCGTGTTTAATACAAATTAATCCCCTATTGATTCCCAGCTTAAGCAGAGCCAAGCTGCTTATCCTTGCTTGGTATAACTACCGATGATCATGCACCTCCTGGGCCAGCCTAGGGAGCACAGTGTAGGTGACAAAGGCTAGGGCACAGCTGAAACAGGTCTTTTGTGGGGATGGGGAGGTGGGGAGAGGGTGGCTCGCTCCTGGCAGAGGCATCCTAAGCAATGCAGCTCCTGAGCTGTTCACCCCAGCCTAGCTTTAGGGATCTGTTGGTTAAAGAAACAGCCTCTGCCCCCACCTGACCCAAGTCCTTTTTTCCACTTTAAAATAATAATCATTAAAAGTAGGAATGTTCATCCATTCAGAGAAATTGCATCAAAAAACATGCCCAGGGGTGGGTGCCTCCTCTGGAAGCTTTGGTACTTCAACAAGACACCTCCCTGGAGCTCCTCCCATGGCTGAGCTCAGTGGGAAAGTGTTGGCATCAGTCCCACACCGCAACTCAGCCGTACACCCAAGGGGTTGTCACCATGTGTATGGACCAGGCCACTGGAGCAGATGACTGGAGCAAGGAGACCTGGCAGCTCCTGACAGTTCCTGGGGACCAAGCATGGCTTCTCCCCACTGACACCTACCCATGTACCAGCTGCTAGGTTATCTGTCATATCAAAAAGAGATGTTCCAGTGAGTGCTCTCACCAGCTACCCTGCACAGTGATCCAACAAAGGATGTCGAAGGGTGGCTGGCACTGCCATCACTGCCCTACCTGCCACAGCCCAGCAGCATCCAGGACAATGTTGGAATCTTGTTTCAGTGGCCATGAGCAGTGGAGACCAAGCATTCCTATGGGAGCATGCATTGCTCAGTCCCATTGTCACCTCCATCCACTGCTGCTGGGTACCTGGCACATGAGCCCCACTTTGCCTGTCTCCCACTCAGAGATCAACATGAGGTCTTGGCAGAAAGGGGGAAAACAGCAAGGAAGGAAAAGAAGGAGCTCAGTGAATGAGAACAGTGAAAGATGGAGCTGAGCAGAGGTCAAACAATGCAGCTGGGAAAGACAGAAACAGGAACCCACAGAAGTTAAGGTGAGATGGTGCCCTGGTTTTGGCACGATGGGAGCCCTTCTGCTCCATGTAGCTCAGGATGCCCTGCAGTGAGGTGAAAAGTGATAGCTGAGGAGGTGACTTCCATCATCTTTCCACCAAAAGGCCTGGTTTTAAATGTAAGCAGACTTGCAGAGTCACTTACAAAACCACTGGAACTCATAAGGCGGCTGGTCATGGTGTTGTGTTCACATGCCAAATTGCCCCACATCTCCAGGTCCAACCATGTAACCTGTGCTCATGCAAATCCCACACAGATCACAACATCCTCCAAGGCTCAGCTCTAAAAGTCTTACATCAGCACTTCAAGTGTATAGCCCAGAACTACCAATAAAATCTTTCAAGCCTCAAGGAAATCAGGCAACAAAAAGAGGCACCCAAGACCAGTCTTTTGCAACTTCAGGGCTCAAAGACAAGAGCTCTGCTCGGGCTTTCTGCAACCTTCAAGTTATTTAATCTTTGTCTGTCCCAGCTGGCTTCAAACAAGAGAGAACAACCCCTCTCTTGCAGAGAGAGCTGTAAGGCACAACAGGTAGAACAAGCCAACAGAAGAGCAGCACCAATAAGGTTTTTTACGAAGAGGTTGACCCTAAAAGTTAGAAAAACAACAAACAAGCCAAATCTGCAATGTGTCAACCAGAACATTTCACTTATTGTTTCCCTCTCCAGAAAGCTTAGAAAAACACAAAATCATTTCAAAAGTATCACAAAAGACTACCTTGGCTTTTCTTTGCCTTATACTGCCTGCCTTCCTTTTACCAGTGAAATCTGTGCTTTTTTTGAAAACAAAAGCATCTGATAAAACATGGCCCCCAGACAGGTACAGAAGTACTGCAGACAGAACAGAAATATCCAGCAAATAGGCTCCTGTGACGAAGGGCTGATGTCAGAGACCCAAAGGATGCTGTGGCTGGCTCCACCAGTGAGACTCTAATCATACCAGAAGGCTTCTGGCTTGGGTTGAGACAATGCAATTGCTTTTTAATTTGCAAACTGTGCATATTTTCCTGATGATGTTTACACCAAGATACAGATCGGTGCCCTGCCATTGACCAGATAATTGCCAAAGAGTTCGCTCCTGTCTGGGGTTCTTTAACCTTGCTATTAATATTCAGCAGCACAATGGTTTAAGTCCAGCTCAGAAACACTTGAGGGTAATAAATTGGGAGAGGGGAGAAGGAAGGCTACGCTATACTGTTATGATTCTGCAAAGGTTTCTGTTTTCTTTCTTGTTATCCTAATAACCCTTTTATAGAGCAGGCTGTTGGCAAAGCCCTCTGCTGAGGCAGCCGGTTCTGTGTAGGCACAAGACAATTTGCAAAAGCAATAAACTGACATTCAGCTGAAAAAGCCTGCTAGAAAGATGAGCCATCAGCAAATCCCCCTACACATGCATGGCCTTAAAGACACACTGGGTTTATATTGCACTGAAAAAAAATAAATTAAAACAAACCCACAACAAACAGGCAGCAGCATACACAGTGCCCCAGCCACACTGACATGCTGCAGGGGCAGACACAACTCTGCTCTCTGATGGCTGGAGCCATGGTGGCCCAAGAGGTGGCCCAGGGTCACCAACCACAGGCATACGCTTCCTGGAAACCCCTTTGGAAACTGCTAACTAACTTGCCTGAAGACAGGCTGGCTGATTGCCTCTGCTCATGCTGGTAGGGCGATTTTCTGGAATCAGCTTCCTTTGGTGGTTAGAAACCTTCAGGTTTGCAACCCAGAGCTATCCACCAGAAATTTCTCATTTATTCTGGGGTTGATGCTGTACATGCGCTTGATCAACATTTCTCCCTCTGCATATTCATCCCTTGCTGTACTTACAAGAACAGCTCTATTTCTCTCAGCCTTTGGCCTCTGACTCGTGTTCACAGGCAGATGCCATAGAAGGAGCTAGGACAGGTACATCCCATTAGCCCCCATCTCTGCCCTCCATGGAAGCTGTCACCCTGTTGCAGGGATGGCTGAAGAGGACAGGTAGCTGCTTCCAGGCTGCTGGGCCTCCCAGGACAGCACACACACGGTGTGATGGTGTGATGATGGGTGATTTTTTTTTTTTTTATGGGATGGCATTTTGACTCCCTGTCATACTGTGTTGGGCTCCCCTGTGAGCTTCCATAGACCCCATGTGCTTTTTGCACAAGCACATCATGTCAGCAGTTCATGGTCACCCAATAACCAACAATCACAGCTTGGACTTTGTATTCAGCCAATCCTACATTTGCAGAAAAAGCTCTTGTGCTCACTCTGCGCTGTGTCATTCTCCTGCACTGTGTCATCCTTCCATCCCAGGCTCTTTGTGTTTGCCCATTCCTCAAGGTCATGGGGCTCCTTGGTGATGGCCTGACCCTCCTCTATCTGCATAGTCCACGTGGCACCCCAATAGATCTGACTAGCACATTCCCTTTTGTGTCCAGACTATTAATCAAAACTAAGATTAATTTGGAGGTTGGAGAACTGCACCAGTGATATCCTTCAACTTTAACCGTTACACACATCCTGGTCCTTTCTGTAAGGACCTCATTGGTTTCAGAGTAAGCAAGCACAAAATGTAGCTTTGAAGGGTCTCTGGTTAGCCAAGGACACAGACTTCAAAAATAAGTCATCACAGCTGAGGTGTAAAGAAGAGCAAAATTTATTGCGTTCAGAGCCAGGCTGGCTGGAGAAATCAAGCCTGAGAAAATAGAGACATATTACCAGGGCAAAGCCTACTGCCGAGTCTTAAGCCTATGCTTTTGCAGACGGCTAATCCTGCTAACATTAAAACAGGAGCTGAGGGTTTTTAATGGCAGAGCTATTTATGGAGAGCTCATCTAACTCTTCATCATCTCCCTGAGATCCTGGTGGAGGAAAGAGCCTCATAACTCAGAGGCCTGCTGGACACAAAAGGCAAACAGATGTCAATGGGAGCAGGAAGAAGATATGGGAAGGATATGGTGGCGTATCTGACAGCCCTGCTGATGGCCCTGCTTGCTCAGAGGGAGCAGGCTGGGCATGCAGTGATGCTGCTTTGGTGATACCATTTATAACCTGTGCAGCTCAAACAGCTCATCGTGCTGTCACCTTTCTTCTCTGGTTCTCTGTCAAGCCTTGTCCCACCTAATATTATCAGGGACACCTTGTTCCCCACCCATCATCAGGAATCATTCCTGTAATCACAGACCTTCAGGACATCCAGCCAAGTCAGGCAATGAGCAAAGGGCCACCCTTCATCTGGAAATCCTTGTTGGCTTTGCAGTGTGGCACCCACCCTGATGTTGGGATGGGCACTGGGGATCTGGTTGTGCCTGTGTCTGTGGGAGGCTGGTCATTGATCAGGAAGGGAGCAGAGTGGAGAAGTTGGAGAGCAGGTGGAGAGGGGGGAGCAGCAGCTTGCTGCTCACTGGAGTCCTGGCAGCTCCACTCGGCACTTTCTCAACACTCTCTGCTTAATCATCTTTCCAGAAGAGCATCTTGTTTAAATGGGATGATTCTTATTAAGATCATTACCTCCTCCAGTGAGCGCTGACCTGACATGACCTTCGGTTCCCCTGCTCTCCATCCCCCTCCCGCTGGGCCCACATTTCCCTTCATCCCACACTGCTCTGTCCTTCTCACATGCTCCATCAACACTGACTCAAAGCTGACCCAGTCCTTATCTGACCTAGCTCCATTCCCTCCCTCCACAGGGACCTTCCATGACCTTTTACCATTTAAATACCTTCCCTCTTCTTCCTCTCACTTTCCTCCTGCCCACCACCTTCCCAGGGTGCCACTCTGCCAGCCAGCAGGGAGGTCACACTCCATGGAGGATGAGCAGGGACAGAGGCAAGACATGGGTACTGCTGGTGTGATCGGAAGGACCACAGCTCAGCAGCAGCTCAGACATTCCAGCTCTCCCAGCATCCAGGGTCAGCTTGTTGATCCCAGGTGCCCCATCAGATCTCAGTCCCCAGTGTGCTGCCATCTCACCTTGGTGCAAGTTCTTCGCCATCACCCCCTAAAACCACTCTGCTACTGAAGGAAGTCCATCACTCCCTGCCAGGTAAGCAAGGGGGTTTGCTGCTCTAGCTATTGTCCAGCTACCAGCAAAGGCATAATTTTGATCACCAGCCTCCAGAAACAAAACAAATCCTTTCCCATACTGTCATGCTTGTGCTCTCTCCCCCCACTCACTTCTCAAAGTAAAGGCATCTTTCTGGAGCAAAAACTTCATGGGATGGGAAGAGTTTAGGTTTTGGGGTGGTTTTTTTGTTGTTTTTTTTTTTTTTCATGTTTTGCATCCCTTTTATTTTAAAAATGCTTTATGCAGCTGTCAGAAACCAAAATGAGAATTTTGTATTTTTTTAGCAGTCTTTGAAATAAGGATGCTATGTGGGATCAATTTTTTATGGCAGTAAAGTAAAGGGGGAAAATAGCAGCAATTTTCTCTTTTGAACATGGCCTGTTTAATGGCATGGATGTCACACTGCAGCTTTATCCAGAGAGAGGAAGAAAAAGCCACAAAATGGTACTGTGGTCAATCAAAGACTTCTACACTACAATCTGCTTCTCCATCTCTCCTACAGCCAGCTGAGATTTCCATCACTTCTCCTCTTAGCCTTTCTTCCCGCCTCTCCTCTCTCTGCAGCCTTGAGAGAAGTTGAAATAAAGCACTAAGTGCCCAGATCCAACAGCCTCTCCATGGAAAACACCTGCACGCCAGGCACAGCCCCTCCTCAGGAATCACTGACCGATGCAGCACGTTGGAAACGAAGGGAGCCAGGGAAATGCTGCTGCTCCAGTGGTGTTTCTGTCCCCACGATACCACACAAGCAAGAAAATTCATTTCATTACAGCACTAACAAATCCACAGCAGCTATGCTTAATCCCACAGCAACCCGAGCACCGGGATACTGCTGTCTGCCCTTCCTGCTCAGCTCACAGCCTCCCTTCCATGGGACCTGCCACCTGTGCAGCTTTATTTCCCCGTGCCCATGGCCAAGCTCTGGGCAGCAGTGTGGACTTGTTGCATTTCCTTGTAGCCTCGACGATGCCTGCTGCCCTCCCCAGCACAGCTCTGCTGGGACGAAGTGGCACACGAGCCCTGGGAAGAGACATGTTTCAAAGCACAGCCCCAGAGGTGCTGCAAACCACATCCCTTGAGGCGCTGCCAGCAGCACCCACCCCAGGTGCTGGGTGTAATGGGCAGCTGTGCTCCATCCCTCATGCTCCTCCAGGGACTCCACTGCCGGCAAGGTGACATGGAATCACAGAATCGTATGCTTTGGGTCAGGAGGGACCTTAATGATCATCTTGTTCCAACCTCACTGCCATGGGCAGGGACACCTTCCGCTAGACCAGATTGCTCCAAGCCCCTCCAGTCTGGCCTGGAACATTTCCATGCACGGGGCATCCAAAACTTCTCTGAGCAACCTGTGCCAGTGCTTCATCACTATCCCTGTCATGTTGTCATGTGGAGCAGGGGGCTCAGTCCCTGTCTCTGAGAGCCAGGCAGGAGGGAAGTCCCTCCCCATGGAAGTCAAGCAGGAATAGACACAAGACATAAGTATCACTGGTGTGGTCTGGAGGACAGAGCATCTGCACCTCACCCTCTTACTGACACAAACCTGTCCTAGGGGTTGTCTGGGGAGGAAGTGACCCATACACACCAGTGCTGCTGGCACAAGGAGCTGCCCCAGGGAATTTGGGGCAAGTTGCAGCTCATAGGAGCCCTGTCTACACCAAAGCAGCCAGCAGTGCTCCAACACCAGTGATGGGGAGGCTGCAGGCAGCAGAGTCTGTCCTGGGAGTAGGAGGAGACTGGCAGAGAAAAAATTATTTCTAGCTCAGTCAGCTTGTTTAGGTCCCTTTTTTGGGATCCTTTTTTTTTCCAAAGAATCTTACAGAAAACCTTACATGGACTAAAACATGTGCAGATTGCATTTCTTCTCAATTTCACTCAAAACCAGTGTGTTTGAGTCCCCTCCTACGCAGAGGACCAGGCACGAGCATGCCCAGCTCCAGCAGGCAGCCCCAGGTACCCAGCCAGGACCCAGCCCAGCAAGAGCTGGGCACAAACAGCATTAGAAAGGAGCAGGTATGCCCCTTGTTTTGATTATTTCAGCTTTAATTAGACACACATGGGAGGTTTGGAGCCAAGTTTCAGATTCCGGCTTCCCTGAGGCTCAGGAGTGCTGTGGTCCAAGGTTTGGTTTTGGAGCCAGAGACGGTTTAATTCTCACCATTAACAACACAGGGAGGGACTTTATCCTGGTCCAGACTAATCCCTGTCACAATTAGCTGTGAACAGGGAAAATGCAGAGACCTCTGGCTTTGAACACAACTGACCTTCAAATGTCAAACATCTCCATATCCCGTGTTCTGCTCTTGACCTTGAGGCTGGGTTGGAAGCAGGGACATTGGGACAGTGGCTGTGGATGTGTCAGGTCCTCCTGGGGCCCCAGCCTTCATTCTTCCCACACACAGCAGTGGTGGTGACTTCCACCAGAGCTGAGCCCTGGGCAGTGATGCTGCTCCCTGCACCATCAGCTGTGCTTGACCCACGGTGCACCAAGCACAGCGGGGTAAAGTTATTCCTCTGAGCCCAGACAGTAACTCAAAGGCAAAATTAAGAGACCGTAGCCAGGCCCCACTTGATCTCAGATGCAGAACAGGCCCTGCATTTGTGTTAAGGATTAAGAAGACAAAAATATCAGGGAGAGAAGCAGGGGAACAAGGGGACGAGTCCCTGTGGGAAGGCACAGCACGGTCATAAGGACAGATGCAGCCCAGTTCCTTGCAAGCACTTCCCTCCAAGCTCGGGATGGGGAAGTGATGAAGCTCTGGCCAAAGAGCAGCACCAGAGGAGAAGAGCCCATGTAACTGCAGTCATGGATAAGCACCATCCAGGTGCTTAAGCACCATATCAGGGCTAAAACAGGGGTAGGAACTCATTGCTGCCTGCTCTCCTCTGCTCAGGCATTGTGCAGCTTGCTGCCCTCCTGCCTCCTGGGCAGCCTCCAGCACCCTGTGCTCTCTGCAGGGACCGGAATCACACAGGCAGCACAGGGAGCTCCACCGCAGAGCAACCCCGAGAGGACTGCTGCTGCCTGGTGCTGCAAAAGGCTTCTCTGTCTCCAAGGGCACAGGAAGGACACGGGCTGCCGGGCTCTCGCAGTGCAGCAGGGAGGGACGTGAGGGGTGGCAAGGCAGCCGCACAGAAAGAGGGTCCTCCTGGGAAAGGCTTCAGGAGCAAGTGGGCAAGCAAGGTTCCAAAAATGCACGTGCTTCCCAGGTGTAATCCCTGCTGCTGCCCGCACCAAGCGATGGGACCCCTGGGCACGGCTCCCACTCCTGGGGTGGCTGTGCAGCCCCAGGCGTCGTTTCCCTGTGCTGGGGGACGTCAGGCACTAAAAACAGCGAAGCTGAGGGTCCCAACAGCACTCGGTACCCTCCAAACGAAGGGCAGAGAGACAGCTCGATGCAGGGAGGAGCACAACCCGCTGACGTCTCTGCCAGAGGAAGCTGCTGCTGCTCCCACAGCTTTTCGCCTAACATCCTCACCTAATCCAGCCCTGAGCAGCTCCAGCAGCACCTGCACGGCCTGGCTAGCAGAACAAACACCCCGTGCTCCCTGACGCTGACATGGTCTCGCCAGATCCCGCTATCCTGATGTTTTCCAAGTGCTGTTTGCAGAGGCAAACGCTCCCCTCCGGCTGAGCTCTGCTCCATTCCGGGAGGACGGGCTTGCAAATAATTTGCGTTAACCAGCTCGCGGCTCCTCTTAACTGCTTTTGTGCAGCTTCAGCCTTCCCTCGAAGCACATAGGGAGGACTGGAGGGCAGCAGCATTCTCCCAGACTTACTGCCACGACCTGAAGTAGGAGAACAGCACGAGGGGCAGCAGGGCAGGAGCAAACACGGTCCCAGGGATGGGCAGTCAGGCTGCAGGAGGTGGGCACTGCCCCTCCGGCTCATGCTGCAGCTTCTTGGCACCAGGGTCACAGGAGGAAGTGCATGCGCAGGCAGCAGCACCCAGAGAGCCCCCCAAATATCCCCAATGTATCGCAACACAGACAAGGTGGCTGAGGGCCACCAGTCTGGTTTGAGTGCCACAGGGCTTGTGGCACCCGCACCAGAGGGAACGCTTCCATTTGCACCAGCTGCTGGGCTTTGCCCCGTGAACAGGAGTGCCTGCCTAGTGCCACACATACACCGGTGCCCTGGCCAGCCCTGCCTGCAGCCAGTGCCACCCAGGAACTGGGGAGAGCAAGACAAGGATGGGTGCTAGCACTGGGGGGCTTGCCCACACCCCCAAGCACCCTCTCCCCAGGGACAGGAATCAGTAACAGCTTTGCTGACAAACCTCATGGAGCCTGCCAGGATGCAGTGCCAAGGCCGGGCTGGCAGCCACAGTCAAAAGCCATTAGCAGGAAGGCAACAGAGTCCATCACCTCGGGTTCTCGGGTGCTGGTAGCACCTGCTACCTCCCAACAGCCACATCCTACTCCTCCGGCAGCACCAAGCCTTCAAAGCAATTAGCAATTCCGAACTACAAAACATTGTCCCGGTGGGATAATAAACTCCAACATCTGTCAGAAGAGCTAGCGCCTATCAAATTGCCAAGAGAAACGTTTTTCTTCTCATTCAATTCACAGCTAAATTGAAAACAACCCCAGAAAGTATCCAGTGGCATCAGTTCACCATCCATCTCTGCGAGCGTGCAAGCTGTTTGCCATTGCAGGGAAAGCATCCCGGCCACGCAGCGATCACTCACTCAAATTAACAAATCATTTTATTTAGAGATGAAAAGAAGCCATAATTGAATGATGGTACATTCCCATATGGCACCGTACACTGGAAGAGAAGTAAAATACTCAATGCAATCAACCCCTTGGAGCACACACTTGTTGCGGCTTTGGGAGAGGAACAAATTGTGGCTGCAGGGAGCTGGGCTGTCAATCCTGAGGGCCATGGATGCCTGGCCCCTCTACACCAGAACCGCTGCCAAAGCTCAGAGGAAGGTAATGGTTTCCTGCCCTTCCAGGCCCAGTAGTAAGGACCACCCAGGAAGAGCTGCAGCACCATAAGAGTGACTCTTAATATACAGCACCAGGGGAAAAAAAAGGAAGGCATGCTTATTTTATAGATGGGGAAACCAAAACTCACTCATGGGAATCAAGCGTGTCTACAGCATCTCTGCAGGTTCTGCTCCAGCAGGGATTGGCATGGGAGCCACAGGATGGTCCTTGCCCTGGCCCCTCACACTGACTAAAGATGAAGCAGACAGCTTGTCTGAGCACTGGTGGTCTCACAGGGTCCATGCAGGGATGCGCTGGATGGGAAGGGCTTGCAGCCACTTAAATCCTCCTAAGGGGGACTTCAACACACAATGTGGAAGTTATAGGGGAATGAGCTCCTACCTGTTCTACAGCCAAACCCTCCTTCTGACAGCGACCTAGGAGTTGTCTGCTTGAACAGGACATGGGGAGGATGCATATCCCAATGATGTGCACAGAGCTGCACAACACTCCCATTTCATCTGAGTTAATTCAGAGCATCAATACAAAAGGCCACATTTGGGGGAGCTGGAAGAACAGGGTCTCAGGGATGATTACTGAAAACAAAAGACCACGTGTTCCCAGTGCAATGTTTCCGAGCCCACTTCACTGGGAAAATGCACTTGCACATCATGAGTGAAACGGTGAAGTGAGGTGCTCTGAACATCTCCATGGGGAAGTATCCCAGAAAAACTCAGCATCCTGACAAGCTGCAGGGTGGCTGCTGCTGGTCCTTGGGGATGGGTGACCCAGAGCAGTGTGTACCAGAGTGCCCGTGTGCTGGACAGGACAAACAGCTCTAGTGCTGCCAAGGTGTAGCAGTGTCAGAGCAGCCTTTTGACAAGAACAAAGCAAGTCTTGGTGTTTCACCAATGACATTTGCCCTGTAAGGGTTGTTATATTTGAATGCTCAACTCAATGAACAGACAAAGAAGCAAAGGCCTGGTCTCTCTGCCACACCTGGTAAGATTTGGAAAGGCTGCTTCTTTTCAAAATTGCCACCCAGGATCCACTTCCCACATACATCAACCCTTGCAGCAGGTCAGAGTGTACCATGCCCGAAATCCCGCTCTGCCACAGCCCACAAAGTTCTCAGCTCCTCCAGGCTTGGGCTGTATTTGCAGGACAGGGAGCAAAACCCAAAAAGCAAGTGGTGATGCCCACAATATCCCTGCAGGATTCTGCAGGCTAAGGAGACATCCTAACTCCTGCTTCACAACATGCCAAAGGCCACAAATATCATCACAGCACAAACACAATGCAACACTTGCATACAGAATCCTCCAACCTGATCAGAGAGATGGTTTGCTGACAATATGTCTGAATTAGAAATAAATAGCAAATCAAGGTTGATTGAGAGCCGTCAACCTTTATTCATGCTGTCAGCGACATTTTTGCCAACCATGCACAATGCCAGGTGAGATTCCTCTCTTCCCCCAAACGTCAAAATTGTTCTGACTGTGTGGTCGGAAGCATTTTGTCAACAGAGGAGAGCTGCCTCCAGCGCCTGCCAGCCCCGGGACAGTGGTGAGGAGCACGGCCCGGCCAGAGCCTGCAGCAGCGGGGACGGAGATGGGCAGGGTGTGTGGGAGGTGCCTGATTCATTCCTCTGCATTCCTGTGATCCGTGGGGACGGCGGGTTTCCAAACGCATGAAGAACGCAAAGAGGGGAATCCTATTTGATTCTCCGGAGCGGAGGGAGAGGAAAAGTCACAAGCCAGCGAGGCCAGAAAGGTCTGAAATACTCTGCAGCACGCTGCTGCCCTCCAGCACAGCCTCTGCCGGGTCTGGCAGCCCCCGGTGCCAAGCTACAGCTGTGGACATGCTGGGAGCAGCGTGTGAGATGAGATTTTGCTTGATGGTGAAAAACACCTCAGACTCTTTCATTCACACAGGCAACAGGGGAGCAGGGGAAGATGGGAGGGAGCAAGTGCTTGGGTTTGGCTCATGTTCCTCCTTTGAAATCCAGACAAGTTCAAAGGGGCGTGCAGTGTATAACACAAGTGGGATGGGGACACACAGCCAAGCTGCCCTCCCCGTGCCCATATGCTCAGGCTCTCTCATCCTGGCCATGGCCCCTTCCTCAGGCCCTTCTCTCTTACTCTTTGCAGTGGCTGTGTCTGCAGGCAGTAGCAGGGATATGATACCCTTGTTCCTGAGGTGGCTTGCAGATAATTTTAGGCTCAGCAGGTACAACAGGTCTCGCTCAGACTCACAGCAATCTCCAGAGCATCCCTGTGCTGCAGAATCCAGCATGGCTGGCACCCTGTGTCATTTTCTGTCACCTTAATTAAGCACTGGGACAAGGCTGCAGTTTTGCAAGGGCTGCTCCTCCTGCACAGTCATGAAACCCCAGAGAAGCTCACCTCAGCATGGTTGGGTATCCCAGGGAGCTGGGTGACATTTCGAGACCTCTGCAATAAATAAATGAGGCAGTGAGATGATTTCCTGGAAATCATCCTTAATTTCCTCGCTCCCTCCTTCAGTTCTGCCAATGCTGCAGTGGTTGTTTCGTGTGGCTGGGAGTCTCCAGCAACACCAACCTGGAGAGTATTGCCTGGAGCAAGCTTCCAGGAGGAGGTTTCTGTGAGCAGATCCTCCTCCAGCAGCAGAAGCAGGTTCAGCACAGCCACACATCCATGGATCTGACCAAGGAGGCAGAAAGGCCACACAGAGAATAACCAAAAGCAAAATCCTCAGCAGACAATCCTAGATGAGACCAGAATGACCTCAAAACTAGACATATTGCCTCTGGGTCCATCTACGTGGTGCTTTCCAGCTCAGAGAGAAGGTAGGGCCTCCAGGCAGGAATTAGTGGATAAATTTCTTGGCCCGTGTTAGGCAGGAGGTCAGAGCTGATGGCTGCAACTGTCCCTCCTGGCCTTTGTGTCTATGAACCTCAGAGAGCTGGGAAAGAGAGAGAAGCTGTTTCCCGAGCACTGCTTCTCAAGGTTAAAAAGGGACAGAGGGATGCTGAGCACAGGATGGAGATGGCATAGGCACACTGAGAGAGCTTTTGCCGTGGGTTTGTGGACCAGCAGGGCACAGCAGTACAGAGAAGAAAAGAAACCATAAAGAATACAGTCAGTCTTGTCGAGCCCCAGGATTTCTGAGGGTTTGGAGCAAAGCTGTGAGCACACCCCCATGGAGACACCCAGTCCTGGGTTTGCTCTGACCACACTTGGGCATAACAGCTGCATGTCTCTGATGCTCACTTGCTTAGAAACCCTTGAGATGACCAGAAGGAGTCTATCGGGAGATAAAAGCATTATGTTAAAAGCATGACAGCAATTATGTTCGTATTAGTCCCAAAACACTGCACACTTGGAGAGGTTTTAAGTTGCACTCACTGTTTATTTGCTTTTCTTTCCCTCTTCCTGCATGGCCTTGGTGTCCTGTGCTCCCTGGAATGGCACCAGCAGCAGCAGTGACAAGCTGGCCAGGCACTGAGCAGGGTGTCAGGGTCAAGGAACATCAATGGCTACCAATGGAAGATGATAACGTGGTATTTCTCACTCCCCAACTCTCCCAGTGACTATCCAGCTCCTTCATGTGGAGGTAACAGCCCAACACACCTTCACAACGTCAGGAAAACAGGAACACACAGAACTTTTTTGCCCTGAGGCACAGTCCAAGCCTTCTAGTCTTACAGGGATGTTGGGTACTGCCCTGGTGCCATGCAGAGCTCTGATTTCCACCTACAGCTTCTCAAGTGATGCCTCCTGCCCAGAGATATCCCCTGGGAACCTGACTCCCTCCACATCACCTTCCTCCTGTGATTGCAACCCTCATACCTGTTCAGTACCAGGATTTTAGGGCCACCAGCCATCCTTGCCACTGCAGGACTCACAGCCACACCAGCACGATGCCCTACTGTTGTCCCAGCCCTGCGCTGGCTCTGCTCAGCTCTCCAGTGCTCAGTTCCTCTAATCTGCAGCCTATCAAACCACTGCTCCATTTGTCTAGTATGTGCAAATGTCCCAAACAGAGCAGGGTGAAGCCACCCAGAGCAGAGATGAACCACCTTCAGTCAGTCCAGGACCATCTTCCCAAGTACAGCCTCCAGAGATGCCCAGGGAAAGTCATATGGTCACATGAGCACCCACTGATACTCCTACATCTGCCTCACCTCCAGCATCCTGTGGTGCAGAGATTTACCTCATCACTGGCAGTGTCACCAACATTCTCAATAGTATTTTGCCCTTACAAAACTTCCTAATTACTTCTGGAAGCTTTCTAAACTCATCTGGCAGGCAGTTCTGCCGTTCTCCTTCCTCCTGCCATACAGGACCCACGTGTGTTTGCTCTCCTCCTGCCATCTCTTAATTTAATTTGATGCCCCAGCAACTGATTAGCAACAACAAAGAAAAGATATTTCCTACTGACCTCACCAAGCCCAGCCCTGCCTGCACGGCCCCAGGCACCCCTCTGCATCTTTTGAGCATCGCTCACATCACCAAAGCTTGTAGGGATGTCCATCACCCTTGTCATCCTGCTCCATCCCTGCCCTGACTATACACCCGAGGAGTCAGAGCTGCTTGCAGTATTTATTTCCCATGCAGACACGCAGTAGATTAATGCAACAGTCCATGACTGTGTTCTGGGCTTAATTTTCTCTGTTTCCTAAAAATCTATTACATTCAACCTGTGTTTTTGATCGCTACAAAGTACCAAGTCAATATTTTCATGGAAGTGTTAATCCTAACGCCAAGACAGCAACAGCCAGGTCAGACCACGGCACTGCTTACGGGTGTGAGGATTGTTTCTCCTTGTGTGCATCACTCGGCCTTCAATGATGCTGGATTTCATCTGCTGCTTTACCAGGCAGTTGCTCACTACCTGATGTCCTTTGCAGCTCTTTGCACTTGACTCATTCTCACTACCCAGGACAAGCCAGGAGCACCAGGCACCTTTGGCGTGGTCTTCTCAGCCTCCTTTCCCAAATTATGTACAAAGACACTCAACAGAGCTGGTCACCTACATGGAATTCAGCAGGACTGAGAAAACTCACACCATATCTCATACAAATCTCTGATTTACCTGATTACCCATCACCTCTCTTATTCCAAAGCAAGTTAATTCTTTAAAAGCCCATGCTGAGGGACCAGAGCAGGAATATTTCACCCAGAGCATCCCTCTCCCCCAACAGACTTTTGCTTACAAATGCAGTGCAATCCCTCCTCACCCTACCCCACCTGTTACACGTATGTGCTGATATGTCTGTCTGCAATGGCCCTGCATGTGGAGGGGCATTGCTTCCCTGGTGTCCCCAGCTCTGGTCCAGGACAAAAACACTTCTATCACAGACACACGTTACCAGCAACACAGCAACCAGAAGAACAGAACCAGCAAACCTCCCCCCAGCAGGAAGGAAGGGAGAGAGACCCAGAGTCTCCAGCAGTAAGGTTTTGAGGTGCTGTCATCATGCCATAAGTGTGACCCCCGCCCAACCCTGCAAAGAACCCCAGCTGAGCACAAGGAGGGGTGAGACAGCGATGAAATGGGGGCACCCACCACCCCATCCCTGCTCTGTGGCAAGCAGAGACTGCCAGCACCTGCAAGAGGATTTGCTGTCCCTGTTTGCTCATTGTTAGGGATCTCCAAGGTGACAATAACTTTACACGGAAGCAGCCATCAGGTCTCATTGTGGACCCAGATGTCAGAGCAGAGAGCAGGTACTCGCTAGGAGTCAGCCCCTAATGTCTGAAAACAAGCTGCCGGTCTCATTTAGCGGCTGGCTCTGCTATGCCAGCTAATTACCGGATTGTCAGGGACACTGATGCATGTGCCACTCACAGCAATTCAATTGTCCTCTCTGCTCTGTACATCTTATCAATATACACGCGGCTATATTTTCCCTGAAATCTCACAGAGGTGCAAAGAGCTGCCTACGGGAGATGGATTCTGCTCCCGGTGTGCCACGCAGGCAAACAGCACAGCCACTGTCAGAGGGAGCCATCGAGAAGCTCAGCTTGTATTTTTGGCGCCTGTTGCAGAGATATGAGACAAGATGGAGAAATGCACGTCAGGGTGGGCAGAATGAGCAGGGGCAAAGCCCAAGGCAAACAACAGAAGGCCTTGGCAAGGAGGTATTTTGAAGCAGAGAAGTCAATTTGCAGAGACAGAAGAGAGAAAAATGCCTTTGCAGCAGCCTGACAGGAGAACGACTCTGAGCATGATGGCTTGGAGAGCTGAGAGAAGCATGGGAAGGGCACAGAGGGAAAAATGTTTAACACAGGCAAGACAAGAAGGTGAAACAGGGCACAAACAAGCAGGCAGAGCCTGAAGAGAAATGGCAGTAACACAAGATGGTGGTGAAAACCATCTATGACCAGAGGTTGTCACCATGTCATAGAGAGGGAAGGAGGAGGCAGAAACAGCAGAAACAGTAAGAGGATAAAGAAAACCAGCAACAAATCCAATTGCATGGGCACTGGAGCAGAAAGGGCAAGCTGCTGGGGGCTGTCAGTCATGGATGGAGAGACACACCCTTGCATGCCCAGGGCAGTAACCATCACCCATATCCCTTGGGAAGAGGTGGCAGCCCATGCAGTGCCAGGTGACACATCCCCAAAGGATCCAGCACTTCTTGTCCCCACATGCCAGAGAATTCCCAAGGCTCGACAGCATGGCAATGGAAGCCAGGTGCTTGCAGCATCTCACCTGCCTCCCAGCAGCTGGTTTGGCCAAGTCCCAGAGGTCTATCTGCAAAGGTGATCAAGGCATGCTATAAAGACAGCTGTCCATAAAGAATGACATCCAGCACACACCACTTACACCTGTGAAGTCTGGTACAAACGTCTTTAGCCAGCACTGAAGGTACCACATGATCAGAGAGATCACTGTGACATCGAGATTGCCCTCAGCCACCAGAGAGCAGCACGAGGTCAGGGTCAGCACATGAACTTCGCTGCTACTCAGAGCCGAGTGTGATAAATCCACACATCTGATGTGTTTTCAGGGCGATGCTGGGGCTACAGGAAAATTTCACAACTCTCAGTATTTTTAAAGTGCACAGTCACTGATTGTAGCATCCTGGTTTGCAGCACTCCAAGTGTGTCCCATAAGAACATAAAACCAGAGCTTCTCATTTTGCATAATTCTTTCCAGAACTCAAATGCCTGGAAAGTCTTTACATGCAATACATATGAAACAAGAGCAAAAAGTCACCTAAGAAACATTTTTAATTTATGAACTGTCAGACAAAAACGTCTCAGAATTAAAAGATAAGGGGGTTTAGAAGATAAAGGGCTCTCCATCTGACACCCTCTGCAGCCTGGAAGTATCCACATGATTCCTTTCTGAAATACAGATTTTTCCCACTGTGCCAGAATGTGGGAGCGATGGGTTGGGAGGCACAGACAGATGTGCTCCAAGCCAGAAGACAGATGTGCTCCCAGACAGAAGTATGGCAGGAGTTTACAACTGCAGTACTTATTTAAAAGGCAGCAATGCATTATCCCTTGAGGGGAAAAAAGAATTTAAATAGTTTAAGAAAAGAAAACAGGATGATTAATTAAACTTGTTATTTCTAGAAAGAACCTGCCAGAGCAGATGTGCTCAGGTCCTTCCCTAGGGATGGTTTACAAAAACAGAGCCCTGTGGCTCTTCATTCCCCAAAGCTCCGTGTTATTAGACAATGGCTGTGTGTTCACTTTGTTATTTCTAGTTGTTGATTAGCAGGTGGCTCCGTGGGGAAGGGCCCTGGGCCACCCTGGAGAGACAGATGACCACTCAGCAAAAGGCTCGCGGTCCTGCTGCTGCCCTTCTCCAGTGCTGGGTCTGCAGCCACCTTCATTCCAACTGAGGAGCACAGGAACTCCTTGGTTCCAGCATGAGAGGCTCCCGTGGAGCAGAAATTTGAAAGGTGTTTTGAGGAGGGACAATCTCTCTCCTGGATTTAGGAGGTGAAGGCAATGCTGGCTTGCACCCAGCCCCAACCAGAGAGGAAGGTCACTGTGAAACTCTGCTCACCATCCCTGTTGCAGAGCTGTACAAAGAATAAATGCTTACAGGGGGAACAAAAAGAGCAAGGTGAGAATGTGTTTGGACCCTCCAAAAAAGCAAAAACCCCAGTACACGTTTCCTGCTTGAGGCCACCCTTCCTGGCCTCCCACAGTGACGGGAACATGGTCCTTAGGAGGTGGCACACACAGCAGTGATTACAAACTGATAATGTACAAATTGTCACTTAAGTGGGATTACTGCTGCCTCCTCCAGCAGCTTCCTCGCTCCCCTCTCTCCCTTACCCTCCCTCTGCTCCAAAAGTGGGGGGGAGAATGACAGATGCAATATTTTACAAAATGAGATAATTATATAGCAGCCACATGGGGAGATTAGATTAGCAAGAGATTTCAATGCAAGGATATTTAATAAGAATGAGATACAGGTACACGGAAATGCAGGCAGCAAAAGGTCATCATCATCATCACCACGTTGAGATTATGAAACAAAACACTTATGACCTACACGGGCTTTGATGCTCACTGCAGTAATTCTATTGTTATTGCAACGCAAATAGGATTATTCTGAACAGGAGATATATAGCTGTGCGCAGCCAAGAAGAATTAAAAAATAACACTACAGTGACTACAGCAAAGTAGTTCAAATGCAGGGCAGAAACTCTATCCTATTTCCAGCCCACACTACCCCCCTGTAAATTTGCACACTGTGTTCCCATTCCAAATACCACAGGAACAGCCAAGATCTTGGGACTGAAGCCCCATTTGCTGGTAGTAAAGCAGTAGTAAAGCCTTGGCTGCAGGAGGACATGGGCAGTCCCTCCTCACCTCTGCCAGTACACTCCTCCTTCTGCCTTGGGCCAGAGCATCCCCAGGAGGACATGTGCTCCACTGCCAGTGCAGAGTCCTCACAGAGGCAAGGCCTTCATTTGTCACCATCTCGGGCCTTTGTTAACACTAATGCAAATCCATCTGTATGGATTACCATCTTCTGTCTGTTGAAAAATTCTCTCCATGTTATCTTAAGTAGGAGGGGGGAGCAGGGAGGGGGCCGGACGAGTCACTCCCGGCATCGTGGCAGAACTGACACGGCAGCCGAACAGCTCCGAGGGATCTGATACAGACACAGAGATATATCACACAGATGAAGCGATAATTTCACAGCGATTAAGCCACACTCTATAGGAGCCTTCATTAAAGCCTGCTGGGGAGAGGAAGCAAGCTCTCCTGATTTTTTTTTCCCCTTAAGACAGGAAATACTAACTTTCCGAGAGCATTCTTACACTTATTTTAGAGAGGGATCTTCCCCACAGGAACATCTCAGACCCTTTGCTGGTCTCTGGCTGTCCTCAAACTGTAAGTCCCCTGCCTGCCACAGATGCTGAGCTGTAATCTGAGTAAACCTGCAAGTGCTTACCCTGCTGAGAAGCTCCACAGAGCCTCCCAGTTTGAGCCACAGACACCCAAGGGGAGAGGAGTCTGGACCAAGATGCTGAACCTCGACCTTGCACTGAGACGCAGGCGCAGGACTCAGATCAGCTGATTCCATTCTCTCTGCTGTGGGTCCCCAGGCATGACACCTAATTATGTGCCTGCAGCTTGAAATTTTACTTTTGCTGCCCACGCTATACTGTCTTGGATATAAAAGAATAATTCTCAGTAGATGCTTAAAACCAGGCAGAAATAACCCTCCTGCACATGGCTGCTGCTCACCATTGCTGCCTCAGCAAGCTTCACCCTGGGAAAATGTCAGTGTTTGATTGACACCACAGAAACACTCATTGCAACGTGTTCTAAACAAAAACATCTGCACTTACTTGTACAGCACAAGTCAGAGGGACGAGCCCCCCCTCCCCTTGGTGAGCACAGAGAGCAGGGCTGGCTCTGCCACTGGGCCACCTGCACCCAGACGCCTCAGCACAGCAGCAATCCAGGACCCCTGGGGACAGCCTGCATGCCATCACTTCTCCTGATGAATTCAGTAGCTGTTCACAGCAGCGAACAGCTCCATGCCAGGGAGGCTGGAGCTGGGCAAACAGGGCATGGTGATGGGTACTGCCTTGCTCGGGTCCGTGTGGAAAGAGGAAAAATCCTCCTCTGGAGGGACAAAGGACAGTGGCCCTGCTGCCTGTCAGAGCTGACCCCAGAAATCATGTGGCTCGCTGTGCTCCCAGAGGAATGATGGTGGTGCACACACCTCCATTTCAGCACAGAATGGTGGGCTTGGGCATTCCCACCTCCTCATCCAGAGGCCAAGTGGTCCAGCACTCAGTGCATCCCACCAACAAGTCATTTCATGGCTGCAGGAAGCAGTCTGGCTCTCAGCTCATGAGATCCAGCTCATCTTCTCTTCCCAGGGCAGGACAGGCAGGTTTCACGTGCAGGCACCACCTCTCCTTTGCCTCGGCTCACCCTCCAGCACTGCTGGCAGCAAGGAAGCCACTGCAGCAGGCAGGGAGCCCCAAGCAGGCAGAGTGAGTACAAGAGCTTACAGTTACATCCAAGGAAATCAGAGACCCAAAATACAGAGACATGGTTAAACGCAGGCACATTTGCCTTCTACAAGACAAATTGGTTTCAGTGATCTGGAATTATTTCTCTTGGGCTTTCTAAAGACTTCTCAAACATATTAGGACAGCCAGGAGCACAGATGAACTATTTAACTTCCTTGATAGGAAAATATTCTCTTCACACAGTTGTTACAACTTACAAGAAACTCAGTGGGGAAATCTGTGCCATCTTCACAAGGAGATGCATAGGAGTGATTAATCTAAAGTTAACTATGATTTAGTGCCCTATCCCAGGTAAAAGGTGCCAAGACTGGATAACTCCACTGATTCTAAAGCTAAGTTATGGACTGAAACAGCTTCCTAAGAACTTCACCAGCCCTGACAATCACTGAGGACCAAATCCTGGCAGGATGGTCTCCTAATTAAAATGATGGGACTTGGGAGTCCAGGAGTAAATTCATTGCTCTTCTTGTCTCCCTGGGTGACTTGGGTGGCTCATCTAATCCCCCAGGGATATTGTTTGTCTTCCACAGAGGGAAAGCAACTCTCTTCTGCCCTAGTGCTTCCTGCACCTTCTCTACTGTAGGTTTTGCATTTGCATCTTTCATGGGGGTTTGTATTTGATCCTCAGTACAACTTTACAGCCACACTTAGGAATGTAATAATTTTTTCCATTTTAAGCTGTGCAAAAAGCCTGAAATTTGGGATTTGCATGGCTTCATCTGAACATCTTGGTAAGCCATTAAAACCCCAAACCAAAACAAAACCAAGGCATAGCAATGGTGTAACAAGTGTTTTTGGAGAGGTTCTATCAGTTTGCTTTGGATCACTTCTTTAGCCATGGGAGAGGAGCAGCTGAGGGTGGAGGACAGACATCTTCCTCTGGCAGCACAGAGGGACAGACGGACACATCTCACTGCAGGTGCAGCAGCTCCTGGTCCCCCTGCTCCAGCAAGTGCTCAAGCTCCAGTCACACAGATCTGTCACACTCTGCCAACACCAAAATAAATGTGTAGCACCTCAGGCTGCGAGGTGATGAATGTGCAGCTGGCATGCCAAGACTTCTGTGGGTCACCATTCCATTTAAGGTCAACACAATTACTTTAATTATTACCTGGATCTCAATTTCAATCGGCTGCCTAGGGGTGGGTATTTATCTGTATCCTGTGATGAAGGAGAGCATTTCTGGGGGCACATGTAAGAGTTAACACATACTTTTTCCTGTACCAGGGATGTCAACATTCCTTTGGCTGGAGAAAGAGCTGGGAGGTTTCCCATGGGCTATCAGTACCTTCTCCCACCTTGCAGGCACCTTGGGCAGTGGGGGCTGGAGCCATGAGGTTTAACCCAAGTTCCTCTAATAAACCTGACATCCCCAACCAGCAGCAAGAACTAATTACATCTTGTCCTCTATTTGAGAACAAAAACTCCTGTATCTTGAAACACCAAGGAATTTTGCTTGCAATCTCCTGAAGGGGAAGAGGCTGACAAGTGCAGGATTGTACTAATGGTTGTGGTGAAACACTTGCCTGTTGGAGTGCTTTGATACTCTCACCAGATGAATGCCAGCCAGCAAAATGATTAAAAATGCTAAGGCTGGCAAAATGTAGGAAGCTTTGAAGAGCGTGTATCAGAACAGCTTCCACCGCCCCGACACCGCCTTGGGCTCTGCAAATCCATTTCTCCCTACAATCGTGTGGCAATACTAGTTTATCTCCCTTGTTAAGTAACCTGTATCAAAATGATCAGAGGAATGTATTTTTGAAGTTTCTGGTGACCTAGTTCAAAGTAACAATGGGAAATTTATTCGTCCAAGCCGGGCACACGATGCGAGGAGACGACACTTCTCATCTGCATAGGCACCTATAAATATCCTTATGCAAACCACGGCCAGGCTCTTGTTAATGCCAGCACGACCTGAAAATAATGTTAAATACCGAAGGGAAAGGGAAATTCAATTACTCTCATTTGATGCAGAGCAGGAGAGTGCCCTTTAGCAGTGCAGCAGTTTATGAAGTGCAAGCAGCAGAGAGGTGATGGGTACTGCAGAGCGGCCACATCTCACTGAGCTGGGACCAGCTGCTCGAGGGGCCAGCATGCCACAGGGACCCTCCAGCTAGGATTCACTTGGATTTAGTACTGCAGAGGTGTCAAGTAATCATCTCCAGCTTTGAAGGTAGAGAGCCTACGAGCGATCACACATCTCTGTCCCCAGCTCATCTGGAGGCTTTTCTCCTCTCTCATCTCACCGACGTGTCTGGAGCCCCATCATCCCCTGAAATCCCCCAGATAACGGGAGTTAGGAGCATGCAGTGAGGAGGGTTCATGCTCATGGATGATTCACTGTCAGTAATAGTGAATTAGTGAATGTGCATTAAGCTCCCCAGGACCCCTCCAAGGGTTCACAGGGTGGGATGACAGCCCTCATAGACTGCCAGTGATGCCAAAGAGCCCTCAGAGCTGAGATGAGCCTCACTCTCACTGCCCCCAAAGCTGCCCTCCCCAAGGGGGCTGGGGCTCGAGCCAAGTGTGCCTGCCCCACTGGTGCCATTATGAAGATCAGAAACTGGATCTAACTGAAAGCACGGTGATGCCAAATGTGGTCCTGGCACCAGGAGAAAAAAGCCATACTTGTTGGCTTGCACAGCTCCATATGTGTGTACCCAAGGACCACAACCAGAGGCAGCATTCCTGTATGGGACACTGAAAACCTTTCCAAGGATTTCTAGAACCTCTGAAGCCGCATCACTGACACCCTCCCTGCATCCTCAATGCTCCTGGTAAAGATGGGCTACATCACCCCAAGACTCCCACAGTCTCTTGAGCTCTGTAGGTGCCTATCAACAAGGGCTGAGCCCTGGTGCTACTCAAAGCAAAGGAGATCTACAACAGAGTAGGACTGGAGCTTTCTCTTTTCAGCAGCAGGAGCTCGCTGTGAGCCAGGGCTCAGCATTCACACTGGGTCAGCCCATGCACAAGCGACATGGGAGCCCACCCCTTCCCCTGTCACGTCCACAGCCATCAACAAGGCTGTTCAGTAGCAGACCTGGCTCAGAGCATCCCAAAAGCACAGTAACTGGGATTAAATCCCTACACTGCATCCATTAACCTCCACGAGCAGTGAAGGAACATCCACCCTGCAGCCTTTATCACAGACCACGTCTGATAGCCTCTCCATAGATCACCTCCTGCAAACCATCTTATTCAATCCAGGGGAATCAGTCAAAGTTCCCATCCCTTCATCCTCCCTTTAAGGCAGCTCTGTTTGCTTTTCAAGGCAGATATTATACAGTGGCACAATACAATCAGGAAAAGCAGCAGAAGAATGGCACCAGGGCTGTAACCACTCGCGATAAGAGACAAGTGTGCAGTGCAACGAACATCTCTTTCCCATTAAACCTTTCTGAATGACTCTCATTTCCAATCTTGATGCACCCTATGGAAAAATATGATAGGTTGTTCCTCATCTCTCTAATGTACTTTAAATAGACGATGCTCCAGATGGTATTGACATTGCTAAACAAATTGTGAAATCCACATGCCAAAAATACTGTGGGTAAACATACTAAACCACCCTGTGCAACAAAAGAGGCTAAAAGAACTGCAATCATCATCAACTTTAAATGCTACTCACATTGCAGAACAGGGACTGGGCTTCAATTTTTGTTACTTTTAACAAAAATAAGAAAGTACAATACTAATCAGAGATGAGGCTTGTAACATGCTCCAGACAGGATCCAGGGGAAGAGCTGCCAGCTGCAGAGCCTTCCACATGTGCATGGATGGGATAGGAGCAGCTCAGGTCAGCAAGGACAATGTCAGGGACACTCTCCACACTTTGTGCCCGGTTGAGAAGTTGGTGAGACTCAGTACAGCTCTCAACCAAAACCAAATCCTCTCATCAATGCAACTCATCTTTCTTGCTCCACTGATGCTCTCAGCAGGGCAGCTTGGGGTGGCACAGAGACAAACAGGCTGTGGGGATCAGCACAGAACACTGTGGTCCTCCTCAACCACCATTTCCCTTGCAAATGCATATCTTGTTACGAAATATGGTCAACTTTAACATAAAAGAGAGAAACTGAGTTTCAAATTTGAGCAGCTTGAGGAGTTAACTCAAGAAAGAGCCACAGTACACTCTTTGTGCTATTAATGCTCGCAATAAAACTCTACTTGGAGTACAAATGGCATTTGGAAAATTATTAGGAAGAAGAGCACTTAGCAAAATCCTTGGGGAACTACCTCTGCAAAATCCTCTCTGATGGTGTTCAGTCAGACAGGCAGAACAGCAACCCGCTCTCTCAGTGTCTCCAAACACAGGTAGCACAAATAAGGCTTTGGGCAAAAAACAGTTGCCACTACTAAATACCTTCTCTAGCAGGCAAGCAGGGCTTTTTCTTGCATGAAGAGAACAGCTCCAACCCCAGGAACAGCTGCTATTAAGCAGCTGAGCCTTTCAGAAACAAGCTCAGCTGTGTGAGAGTGCAGCAAGCGGCACACACAACCATGTGTGCACACAGGGCTGAGCGCAGGAGGCGAAGGATGCACGGCTCTCCAGCACAATCCTCGGCAGAGTCTCACTAATATGGAGGGGGGAAAAGGTAACATTGCCACCCTTCACCTTGATTCTTCCCCACAAAAGCAGCCGTGACTCCTAAGAGAGCGCTCGTGTGAACGCCAGAGGCACAAAAATAAAGCATCAGGTAGAAAAACATCCATTTAATAATGAGAGCTGAGGTGAGGACCAACCAAACTTTGCAGAAAATCAAAGAAAAGTGCTGAGGAGCAAAGGGACTGCAGGCTACTGGGAGGAAACCTGCTCATGGGTACAGTTGATCTGTACTGCTGGGATGCCGAGAATGACATGCTTTACCTGCTTCTCTGGGAAGTTGTGCTGCTTCCTGAAACTACATGAGTCAGCTCCATCACCCTGGGTGTGGGGAAGGGAACCCTTGGCCCTCTTAATTACAAGTGGAGGCAATGAGTATAAGAAGCTACAACCACACCATTTACACATCACCGACAACAATTTGCATTTTAAGGGGCTGCTCCCAACCTTCGCACCAGCAGTTTCAGCCCAGCAAGGCCATTGATATTTATGCCCTATGTTGCAGTGTGGCTGGGCTGGCATTTGTTATTGTTACTGGTAACTTGCTTTACCACAACACCAGAGAGGAGTGTGGAAGAGTTTCTGGAGCAGTTGTTTCACTGTGGGTTCCAAGAGGACAGCCCAAGGCTGTTGGTACCTTCCTTGTATGCTGTGCTTGAGCACCATTCAGGGGACTGCTGGGCTTCCCCAGCAACAGGGATGAATTGAATCTGGCATCAGTTTCTTCCCAAAACCCTGCTGTGCTCCCTCCCCTTGGGACAGCCAGCTGTTGGCTCAGACGGATGTCACGGCATCATTTATACTTGAATCATGGAGACTAGAAAAATTAATGACAGTTTATATTTCACTTTTATATACCACGTGTTTTTTCCTTCAGGAGGACATAGAGGAAAGCGGCCAGCAGGGTTCAGGGCTTTGCATGGGCTGGTGTCCCCCCAACCCCAGTGTGGTGTTCCAGGGCTGGTGTGGTGAGTTGCAGCTCCCCAGAATCCCCAGGAAGCATGGAGGAGAGCTCAACTGTCTCATCACTCCTTCCCATAGCACCACCAGCAGCAGAGCTCTGGTCTCACAAGCTCTGGCCATGCATATGAACTCCTGATGAAAACTCCCTCCTGCACTGCAGCCAAGATTTCTCTGTCCCCAAAGTGGGTTACACACAGTTTATAAATCCAGCTGGTCTTTTATCCCATGCTGACATTTAACAGCAATAAATACACCCCTGACAATTTTCTCCTCTTTGCCTTTCTGACAAGCAAAACCTGCTCTGTCCTCACCACTCAAAGTCAGGATGAAACAAAGATGCTTTTTAACTGGCATCCCCAAATCTCAGCATCACACTGAAAGAGCCCTTGGTAACCAGCATGACAGCACATTCCTGCACCGTCACTCCTAATTTAAACACACTGGACTGTGGTCATTTCCATCTCTGAAATACCAACAGGCAAACGTGGTTTAATTGAGGGCAGAACATGTGGTGTGCGTATGTACTCTGGGGATTTCGCTCCAAGGGGATGGGAGAGCACCGGGGTACAACCAGATGGGGGAAGGGGGAGATGCCCTTGAGAAAGGGCATGTTTGGGATGGTGGTGTTTAACAGATGCCCACCTGTATCTGCAGGGTAAATCAGCTTCTTGCTGAGTGACAAGGATGAGTGCATTAAGGAAACAAACACTGGGAGGCATTTGGCCATTGCAGTGAGAGCCTGGATGCTTTAATCACAGTGGCTGGACTTGGCTGAGCAGGAGAGCAAGAGGGGGAACGGAAAATGCAATTTGTGGAAAGCAACAGCCCAATGACCTTGAGGTGTACAAAAAAGGTGTGGAAGGAAGCAGGAGACAGAGCTGGGCCAGGACATTTCTGGCAATGTGCTCTGGCCAGTTTTTCTTTTTCCCTCACACCAACTACACCATATCTTCAAATGCGAGGGGAGGCAGAAACAACACAAGGAGATCAGATTGGTTTGTCCTTTTCCAAAACTGCAAAGAGCACTTTTATCCCCAGGGAATATTAGCAGCAGCAATCCCAGTCCAGGAGGCTGCATCTAGCACAGAGGAAGTTCTGGTCTGAGGTACCTCCTGCAGCCCTGAGCTCTAAATCTGCCCCAGGAGACCTGCTGGCCTCCTGAAACAGCTCCTCCTAGATCCATGGACATCCACGATCCACTGCTGCTCATCATCCCCGTAAACCTGATCACGCCTTTGGCCAGAGCCACAGCACTTCCACAGCCAGCCCTGCACCATGCATGTAAAAATGACCATCAAAACCATTTCCTGTCATCAGTCTGAGGTCAGCTACCTTCAGATTTTGCAGCCCAGCCTTTGCTCTTGTAGCAAATTAAGTTAATGTAAAAAAAACCCTATTAAATTAACATAAAAAAAAATTAAATTCCCACACTGCTGCTTCCTGTCCATGTGTTTCCATACTGCTCAGCTCATCCAGCAGCAGGTCCCAGTCACAGCTCACTGACCTGTTCCCATCACCACTGCTCAGGTTTTTCTACCACAGTCCTGTTCTTGTGCTTCCCATTTCCAGCCCAGCCCTGCCTGGGCACAGAAAGGTTAAAGGAGGGACGAGCTGTTAAAAAATGGGGTATCCAAGAAATTAATAACCAGAGTGAGAAGACAGCGAGTGTGGAGAGACAGACTCAGTTTAGGACAAAAGAGGAGGATTTCTCTTCCTCTCCTGGTTGTAAGATTCACAGCCAGCCGGGAGAGTCCTAAATCTTCAAAGTAAAAAAAGATAAAATAGATATTTTCAGTCTCTGTTGCTCACTTGGGAGCAAGGCTGAGATTTTTCTAGAGACCTTTTTAGGCAAGTGGGCAGGGTTCAGGACCTGGGTTCATGTGCTCAGCAGAGCTCTACTTCAGTCTGAGAACCAGGACCAGTGCAGCATCTCCAGTTGAATCGCCAAATAGACAAGGCAACAAAATCACCAGACTTCCAAAAATTCCCAAATACATGCTCCCCTAACAGGCAGGAAGCATTCAGGGAGCTGCTGGCTGTGAGCATGGGGAAGTATCCTCATACACGCAGGTTTTGGTTGAGTGGGCAACCAGCTTTTCTTCAATCTCGTGCCTTATCATGCAGCAGAAATGCTGGTTCCCACCTTCCCCTGGAGCCAGGTCCCACACCCCACCCACAGTGGGTTCCCTTCACACGTGGTGCCAGGGACACCAGGCTCCCCACAGGCAGCCAAGAGAGAAGGAGTAGTGCTATAAAAAGCTCGAGATTTCCATTATTTCCTCTTCCACGACAGCTCCTCCTGCGAAGCGCTGGCTGGGGTTCAGGAATCTGTCATGGCCAACAACGTGCTGGAAGTAAGTTTCCTGATTGCCCTATGTTAACAGATACACACATCACCAGTGTGCGAGGTTTTGGCTGGAGGGTTTCCTCCCAGCCCATCCCTGGGACAGGAGCTGGGGGCTTCCTCTGCAAAGCAACAACCCCCCAGCCATGAGACAGCCTCCAGTTCCACTTTACCAGGGAAGTACATTGCTACCCCTCACAGCTGTGGTGTGAAGCTTTATAACACAATTTCTGCAACTTCATAATTCAGTGAGGAGGGGCAGGGTTATATGTGGAAAGTTAACAGGTTTCGTTTGCTGTTGTTTTCAGACTGTGTCACAGTCACAGAGACCTGGCAAAGCTGAGCACGGCAGGACAATTACTTCAGGCAGTTCTCCAGCAGGAAGAGTGGTGAAGCCAGCCCACTCACCTCTTCCTGGCCAAATTACAGGCAACTCTTGTCAGCCCACCTACCTACAGGTACTTATGGCAACGCAGAGACCTCCAAACTTGCTGCTCCATCTCTCCTTTACAGACAGAGAACAGAAGGACTGAACCATTTGCAGGCGATTTGTTCAATGTCTCTGGGCTGTTGCACAACCAGGACATGCAGATACGTGTCCCAGGACAGGATGTCGCCCACGAGGCTGGCTCCTCCTGTCCCATCTCCTGCAGGGTGGGTGGATAGAGGCTCAGCCCTGCTGCTGAGAGTCTCTGTGGAGGCAGGGATGGGGCAGGACGGGCCATGCAGCACATGGGCTGCTAACACGGGCCATTTTTCTAAAACAAATTGGTTTTCAACGGAACAGAGCATCTTTCAAACTAAGCAAATAAAAGCAGCAGCAGCAGCTGTTTAATGAAATATATAGTGACTTATTTTCAGATTAGATATAGCTGCCAAGCTCGGATATGAATGCTGAGCACCGTGCCTGCAATTACCCCAGTCAGCCTCAGAGAGGTCTCCGCAGGGCAGCGACTGCTTGGTGCAGACCAATAGTCCATCAGCCTACAGCAAATCTGAAGAGACAGCAAGGGTTTTGGTTTTACTTTTAAGATGCTAACGAATTTTACCTTTTCTAATCCCACTCTCGGTTTGAGACGTCAGAGAGTGCTGGAGAGAGGGAGCACAGCACCCAGTGCTCCCTTCTCATAATAAATAATTAAAGCTTGAGCATCCTGGAGCTTTGTGACAGGTCCTGTCTCCACCCAGAGCAATCCCATCAAACTTGTGAACATCTCCGTGCTCACGATGGGGTCTGTGGCTTGGCAGCCTCTGGGCTCTGCTGTGCCCAATGGCCTGGGCAGCACATGAGCAGCCCGTCCTCCCTTCCCCACTTCGAGCGAGGCCGATTCTTCCAGAGCACGCACAGGGAGGAGCATAGGGCTGCTCACCTCCTTGTGCAGCCCACCAGCTCCAAACAGTCGAGCGGGGGTTATTGGCACCCGCCTGTCCCCAGCAGCTCGGTCAGGCTCATCACACGACCCAGAAGCAGAATGAGAAACAAACCACAATGAATAAATAAAGGCCCTTAAAGAGCCGTAAAGGTTCGTCTCGCATGAAGCAGACATCCCCTGGGGACAGGAAGGGCCAGCCTAAGCTGGCCATCCTCAGCTAAGGATGTCTCCACTGCCCCAGCAAGGCTGTGCTGGGCGGAGACAGGGTGAGGCTGGAGAGGCAGAGCCGAGCTCGGGGCATGTTCCCCACCCTCTCCTCCTCTGCGCTGTGACCTTCCTGTCACTCCTCATCAGCGTCGCATTACTGGACTCCAGGAAGAAACCACAGCAGATAAACTTTCCAGCATGTAAACAGAGGAGCAAGAGGAGCTTGGGGCGAGAGGCCAGAGCAGCCCCTGAACTGCCAGACTTCCCAGAGAGCTCAGGGAACTGAGGACACGCCACTGTGGGTTAGCAGAAAGGATGGTCGCAGACAGACATCCTCACAGCCACACACACGCAAGGAAGAGGAGATCGGAGACGATCCACATCCCAGCACCAGACCTCCAGCTCTGGAGCACCATCCCAAAGGGACCGCACTTCACCAGGACAATGAGTCCCCAAAGAGCGGAAAGCCACAAAAGAAAACTGAGGAATGCAGCAAAAGAATTAGAGCAGATACAAATAAAATGCTCTAGAAGCCAGGAAGACTCACTGCATCCTTTGTTTGTGCAGCAAGCTGGAATAATAACATTTGCTCGCCCAGCCTCACTCCTCGCCCCTCTCATATTGTACCTCTGCAAAGCTCTGGCGAGGCACGGAGGAGGCTGCTATTGTAACCGGAGTGGGCTGAATGCTATTCACAACATTCAGTAAATTGGGACTATTTTGGGATTTACTAGGCATTTGCAAACAACTCCAGTTGGTATTTGAAAACATGCATTGAGTATCACAAGCCAACAGAAATGACAGCCCATGGGCTGTTATCCAAGAAGCACCCGATAGCACTGGTCTGTCTTTGAGCTTCTGATCTGGCCGAGCAGTCACAAAACCTAAGGGTCATCAAAAATGTGGGAGCAAGGCTTTCAGGCCAAAGTCCCAGTTCAAAACCATTAAAAAGCTCTTGTATGATAGAAGGGAACCTCAACCCTCCTGATTGCAAAAAATACGGCTCCTTCCATCCAATAGTTGGGCTGGTTTCCCTCTGTTGTCCTCCTGGGATGTGCAGAGCCTGGGCACCGAATTTCCACACGGCTGGATCCATATCCTGACTCACTCTAGACCTCAGTTTCCCCCCTTGTGAAAATATGATTATATCAGATTTGGCTAGTACCACGTGCTACACAGATGAGCTAGTCCATGACTGAAAGCCCAGAAGGTCCACAGGAAATCTTCACCTTGACTTTCACAGATTTTGGGTCAAGTGCTGAAGCATAGCAGGCAGTGCTGGGACAGGGATAGGACTTCCATGAAGGGAGCTTGCCTGCAGGTGCTGGTACTGCAGAGGAATATTAAAAGGGGGTAGCTTTAATAGGCTAATTCCAGTATTTCTGGAAGGAAGAATGTCTGTAAAATCCAGCTGTGATGAAACGATGGAATAAGAGGGGAGAAGAGTCAGAAAATGCACTGGAAGAAATAATCCTGCACCCATCTCCAGACGAAGGGCTTGGCAAGCACCATATCCCTCTGAAATACTGCTGTGGCCAATGCCTGCACCTCAAGGGCCAAGGCCTCGGGCATCCCTCTGAAGCCCTGCCAGTCCCTGCCTGACCTGTGCCTCCTGTGTTACTCTGACATGGGGTCTTGCCTGAGAAAACCTGGGACTCTGAAATGGCTTCTGCTGTGGCTGGGATGCTGCTCTGAGGATCGTGAGGAGCAAAGCCAACATTCAAATTCTGTGTGGTTCTGTCAGCAGCAGAGTGCTAACAAGAATCTTCCAGGGCAAATAACACAGTTCACAGAAGCTGTTATCTGCTCCACTGAATTACGAGGGCTGAACCAGCTCCTTCGGCTGCCTTGGGACACAGCCCATCCCTGGGAAAGCCAGCAGGGAGCAGCTGGTAGGACCACAACAATGGGTTTCACTTGTAGCTGGAAGAAGTCTCACCAAGAAAAGCTGCACTGGGGAGAGCCCAGCTGAACATCCACTCCAAAATGCCCACCAATGGGTGTCAGGGTGGGTGCTGTTCTTAAAAGTGAACTTATGTCAGCCTTGGGACCTGGGGGACAACTAGAGAGCAAACTGCCAGGCCAGCAAAGCAGGGACAAGTGCTGTTTCAGTCCTCAGTGCCCTCAAATCCACCCCCACGAGCGAGGAGCAAACAGAGGTGCTGGGCATTCTCCTGGGGCAGGGCACAACATCTTCCTCACTGGTTAACACTGAAAAATCACTCCTGGAGACTGCACAGCCAGAAGGGAGATGCACACAGCATGCATGCAGGCAGCAAAGGACTCTGCTCTCAAGGAGAAATCACTAAGCCTCTGTTTTGAGTGCGAGAAGGCACAGGGCAGGCTCACCCAGGACTGGCGTTGCCGGCTGTTCCCCTATGCAAAGCCAGCGGCTGCAGAGTGACACAGGCTGCCTGATGTGGAGAGGACAAATTATTCATGAAAAACACAATTGTTAAGCCGTGTGGCAGTGCGTGCAGAATGAGAGGCAGACGGGAGGAACTCAGACCTGGCATTGCCAGCGAGGCCTCTCTGCCTGGCAAACTGATCAGTGAAACGCATTAGCTGGAAGAGATGGAAGATTAAAAATGTCACCTGGAGTACAGCATCTCCTATAATACCCTTTCAGGTTACAATGTGAGGAGCTGCCTGACATGTCGAGTCAAACCTGCAAAATGAAAGTGCCTCGGAAGGGTAAACCTGTCACTTTGGCACACCCTACCTTCAGATGCAAATTTGTTTACAGATGCAGGAAGGCTTCTCCAAGACATGCCAGGACAGGCACCACCAGCCAGACATGCCAGGCTATCAGAACACCACTCAGGGCAGCAGTCATGGAAACCGTGCAGACCATGGAGCTATTCTGAGTCCAGCCACTGACCTTGGCTTCCACAAGGCTGGAGACAGACCCAGCTGCATGTTGCTTCACTGCCATCATGGTCAGCGTCTTGTAGACGGGTGCAAGATAGTTTTGTCAGAGCATAGCTGCTCCTCAGAGCCTTCATACCAGAGAGGAATGCTGATTACTGATACCCTGCCCAACCCATCAAATGCCTGCAGGGTCTGTCCTTGGATATCAGCATCACCCACAAGCCAACACCCCTTGGCCAGCCAGAGCTCCCACAGTGACAGCCTAAATGCTCCTCCAGTGGCAGTGAGGTCACACCCCCATCCACACACAACACACTTGGTTTGCAGTTGTGCAAGCACCCACCCTTGCCCTTGCTGGGCAGGCACACGACACTGTGCTGCTTGTGGGGTGTCACTCAGATGAAGCAAAACTTCCACATGCACCATCCATCAGCTGGAAGAGCTCCCAGCCACCAAACGGCCATGCAATTAACAGGCATAAATCTGGAATTCTTGATTGATTCCAGGGCACCCAGAGGTCTGATAGATGGAACATAGAAATGCTATCTAAAATGAGAGGAACAGACCAGTGCCAGTAGAATAAATGCTGGAATTGGGAAAGAAACTCTTTTCCTTGCTGTGCTCTTTGAAGGACAAATGGTAGAGTGATTTTGAAACCACAGTATTGCAGTGCAGAGACCATGGAAAGAAGCTTAGGTTAAGCAACGCTCACAGCTTGGAAATTTATTGTCCTTTCCAGGTATTTCCATGGCCCTTTGCAGCAGGGCTGGAGGTTTTCACAGTCACTTATGAATTTATCCTCACTGTAGAGGACAGGGGAGAGCTTCATCCTGCAGGGCCCCTTAATATATTTAGAAACAAGTCTGACTTTGCCCAGGAGGCAGCAGCAGAGGCAGGACCCAAGCCATGGCTCCCCAGCACAGTGCTGTGTCCGGGGGCCAGGCAGTCCCGATGTAATGGGGTTTTTCCCACTCTCTGCTTAATGAGGTTATCCCCATCTCTCTGCTATCCCTGCACCCATGATTTTACTTCCACCAGCTGAATGCTGTGCCCATTCTCAAACTATAGATGGGGCTGTGAAAATGCCACTGATGGCATGTGAACAGCTTCCCCTTTCTCAGTGGTCAGCAACAGAGGAGTTTCTGCAGCATCTTCAGGTTGAAAGGAGCTCCCAGACTCTGTCATACAATCAATCAACCCAATGAACAACTCACTGAACCACAACGAGGGCGTTATCCATGGAACAGCACATCCCAGACATCATAAATCATTGTGTAACGACTGGGGAAGAGGGGCTGGGATCTGCATCACTCAATGCTAAGCAGGCAGGAGCTCAGAGATGTTTTCCCTTTGCAGGCTGCCCTGGGGTTGGTTGGACCTGCCCCTGCAGAGCAGCACATGCAGCACAGAACATGCAGGGCTGACCTTTGCTGTCACTCGTTTCACCTTTGCGGTGCAGAGAGCAGCCAGTGGGATGTAACTTCGACTCTCAGACCTGTTTCCCAGTGCTGCAATGCCCAGGGCTCCCAGGGAGATCCAGGGCGGTGACTGGCACCTCTCATCAGCCAGAGGCTGTGCAAAACAGGCGTGAAAGCAACAGCAAGGAAGCAGAAAACAAAACAAGCCCTGTGGCACACATCACATCGCTCTCCATGCTCCACAACCAGACACAGCACTGGAATAATATTAATGCAGTTGAAGAGTTCACTCCTTATCACAACCACTGTCACCAAAATGGGGAGGTCTCTGGACACCACCCCTGGACCAGTCAGTAACTGCTCAGAAGTGTGCATGACATTACAGAGGGGGTCTGCTACAGGCCACCCTGATCAGGAAGATCAAGTGGATGAAACCCTCTGGCCTTACACTATAAGTAGTAAGGCTTCACTTTACTGGAGATGCAAACATAGATTTGTTGGAGCAGATGTCCTCTCCTTGGCCCACCACTGACTGACTCTTTGCTTTAATAAGCAGTGAAATTATCTTTGTTGCTCCTCAGCTGGCCATGAACACAGAGATGTTTAAAAGCTCAGGAGGGATGGTCCTGCTCTCTTCCAGCACTTCTGCTGGCCTCATCCATGTGCTGACTCCTACAACAAATGATCTGGTATGCTTGGCTGGAAGAAAACCATCCAAGCAAAACAAATCAAGGGACATCTCTGTGTGGCTGGTGAATCCAGGGAGCTCAGGGAAGGGCCACTGGTATGAGAAGGGCTCAGAGTAGCTACCCAGTGGCTAGTGCTTACTGGGAAACACTGGTGGGTTTAGCTGTTTGCAAAACCAGAGCCTTTGTGCACACAGATAAGAAACATATCTGCAAGATGAGCAGAGGTAAATGACGAATGTCTGTGGCTCATCACTGGCTCCTGGCTAAGGCCAGACAGAGGCAATAAAGTTCCTGGGATGACTGAGCTGTAGCTGTGCTCAGCATATGGAAAGCCTGGTTACCTCCTCCTTGGCTGCACAACCAGCACTGCCTGGGGCTCTGCTTGAGGCAGGCACTGTGCAAGGGGCAGAAAAGTCTCCCAAATGGCCATGGAAAGCCCCTGGTCTGGTGATCAACCTCTGTGCACTCAGATACTCAGGACAGAGCAGCAATGTGGCCCCATGGACACAGCTCCCAAACCAGCCATGGCCAGTGGAAGACTTCTAAAGCTTGTCAGAGCCCAGCTCTCCAGTGGGGATGTGCAGTACTCTGATTCAGCTCCAGTGTGTCAGGTGCTGCGTTGGCAGAGAGACAGACAGTGCAAGGAAAACCCACGTTCGGAGGGGGTAGTGCTGGGGGATGCCTGCCAGCAGCGAAACACAGCACACACACACACAGGGCTGGGGGAGAGGTAAGAGCCATTCCTTCTCCATTTGAACACTCCAAGGAGACCTGACTGACAAGGGCACAGTGGCTTTGCACTCCTCATGAAGAGTTTTCATTCTTGAAGGTGGCAGGATGATTTGAGAGAGAAGGCTGCAAACAGATGAACTGGTGCGAAAGAAGAGGCTGCAGAGTGACAAAAGTAGGGCAGAGCTGAAGATCTGGGGAGAGCCTTGGGCTGAGTCTGCTCCTGGCTCATCGTCCTAGTCCTGGCCTTCCCTCCTTATGGCTGAGACATCCCTCTTTTTTCTAGCATCTTCCTGCAGCTCCTCCTCAAATGCCCGCAGGTCAAACAGAAAAGCCCCACAGGCCTCTTTCTGAGGAGAAGCTGATGATGCTCAGCAGTTCCCAAACTCCTGCAGCTCCAGCAGATTTCAGCCATTTGCTCTACAAATCACTACGTTTTAGGGTTACTGACTTCCAGCCCTCCCTGGTGCAGCACAGGAGGTTTCCTGGGCAGCCCGGCCCTGTCTTCCCACAGTCAGACAAAAGCTGCAGCAGCAGCAGCCACTGCTGCCACCATCCCTCTCTCTGCAGCACTCGCCTCCTCCCCTGCTCCCTGCAAAGGTCTGCTCTAAAAAGAACAAATCTTGAGAGTAATCGCCTGCCTCCAGACAGGAGCGAGCTCTTCTGAGTGCCCTAGTTAGCAGGCAATGCCCTGCACACGCACTCAAGCAGTTACATTTGTTTTTACTGTGTGGAACACAAATTTATTCGATGTAAATTTGATCTTTTAGCCAAAAAAAGAAAAGAGACAAAAATTATGGATTCACTCACACTCCAGTGCCCAGATGAGCAAATAACTGACAAATACACTTGCCTGTGCTGCCTCCTGCCTGCTTGTCACACAATGCTGGGGACACTGGAGGAGAGCCAGGCCTGGTTCAGGGGAGAGGAGGGAGAGGAGGGTCTTGAGCTCTGCACTCACAGAGGCAGCGTGGGCACTACTGCTCCCTGCCCTGGCAGTGGCATTCTGTCCAGCCAAACTCCATCCCTTTGCTTTCTAACCCAGCACAGGAAGCAAGTCAATGGAAGGAAGAACTAAGGGCTGACACCGGGGACCCCACAGGGACACCAGGCTGGAGCAGTGAGATGTAGGAAAAAAAGACATTATTAAGGACACTTTGTTCCATAAGAGAATGCAGTCCATATAGGCAAGTACAATTTTTTTAAAAGAGGGTATGGGGAGCCCTTCCAGCACTGCTCAGCCTTTAGCTTCGTGGATGAAGCAGAGCATGGATAGGAGGGCAGAGGAGGCCAGGCATGCACAAGCACTTGGTTTCGAAGCAAGAAGCTGATGAATGCTGGGTCAAGCTGCAGGCTCTGGAGGGGCTGGTTTCGGAAATGAGACACAAGCCTCATGGTCCAGCGGGTCCAGTGGCCCTGGAAGATTCCAGGTCTTCATTCCAGGCATCGATGTTCCCATCTCAGCTCTGCCAAGAGCTGCCTCTGGTGGATTCTTAGTTATTCTGCAAATTAGTTCTCTGATGTCCAAGGTGGTACCCTGGACTCAATTGTTTGGGACTAACAAGAAGCCAAGGGAGCTGTCAAAGCTTACAAGCTGTTGGCTCATGGCTCTCCCATTATACAGAGCAGAAAGGGACATGGGTCACATGGGGGCAGTGTGGCAGCTCACTGTCACCCCTCGATTGATCCTGATGCTGTGATGCCACATCTCATGCTCAAACCTAAGCAGACGTCTCCTCACCATTCCCCATTCCTGTCTGTCCTTCACAGAGCTCCTCATGGCACTAAGCATCCAGATGCTCCTTTCGCTCCCCAAATTTAGCTCTTTTCACGGGTTGGTATCCATCTGAACCCTGCCCAAATGGCAGAGCTACTTCAGCATTAACTGTCTGTCACCGACTGACTCCTTGCTCCCAGAGCCAGCTGCACGACGGCGTTTAACTGCCGAGCTCAGCCGTGCGCAGACACACGGCACTCCCAAATCAAGCTGCTGATGGACATCAGGCTTCGCTTGTTTATAGCTCAACTGCAGATTTAGGACCACTGAGCTCGCCGTTAGCTGCTCAGCCTTTCCACGCCCGTCTGTATTTTAACATTACAAAGCATGTTTAACTCCATGAATACTCCCAGAATAATCCTGCTGGCAGGTTTCCCCTCCTGCCCGCCCATGCTGGACACTTGCACTGCAGTCACATTTTCCAGCTGGTGGGTTGTTTTCACTTATAGACTCCCACCAGTTTTCCAGCTGAGCTCTTGTTCCAGGCATGGAGTTTAAGCTTAATAATACAAGTCTGGCTTTTCTCATTCTGTCTTCTGCAGAACCACAGCCCTACTTTGAAAGAATTGAGCCCAACTTCCAAGATACTCTCGCTGCAAATGGTGCAAAGGCACTGGGCATGTTTGCTCAGGGAATCCTCAAAGCGTTGGAGCTCAGAGGTGCTAGAGGCTAAAGCCCAAAGGAAAAAAGCCCAGTGTGGGTAAGCAAACCTGACAGTGTTTTACATCACCACATGCCTCTCCCTGTTGTGTTCACACACCACACAGCCATGGATGTACACACAGCTTCCATCCCAAGCCACCCGCTCTTCAGGATACACACATCATGGTGGAAATACTGCTCTCATTTGTCCTCCTCTCCTGCCATGGAAGAATGTGGGCTTGCCATAAGTAGTGTAATCAAAATATTCCCACGCATAATAGTTGAAAGCATTATTGAGGGATATTTTTCAAATCTCAATTAAAACCAAACTATTCTATAGTCCCAGTTTTGCTTCTCAGATCAGTGGGGATGTGGCATTTTAATTTCTATAAAAGAAAGGACAAATCTCAATACAAAGAGAAAGGAAAAAAGCAGACACGCTGAAAAACAAGAGGATAAAAGAAAGAAAATCCAGCACAACTGCCCTGAACAGAACTAGCAGAGCACAAGGAGAAAAAAATAGCAGCAACCATTTTTCTTGGTAATTTACTTAAGAGATTGAGAGCACAGCCCTAGAACTGCAACAACCACTCTTTCTTAGAGGACAAGGAAACTTCTGGGCACAGCTGCCTGGAGCAAGCAAACCATACTGTTTCTCCTAACACTGCACTGGGTTTGTGCTGTGACAGCCCCTGGAGCTCCCCAGAGCAGAGCCCTGCTGTGCCAGGCGGTGTCCATGCATGTCCAAATACACACACATATGTGTGACTAGGAGAGAGTTCCCAGCCTAGAGACTTTCCAGCCTTATCAGACAAAAGAAAGCCTGTGACTCCCATGCACTGGAGACATTACTGGGCCTTAACTGGGAAACAGTAAAGCTGGAATTCTACAAAGCAAACATGCTCTGCAGGGAAGGAGTTGGCCCTCATGCTCCTCCTCTCTTTAAACACACTTTTTAGTTAAATGGATGGATGCATTAAAATGATAATTTGAATCACCAGCAGCTGCATAGAGGCAGAGGGAAAACAGGGAGTCAGAGTTACAGATCCCACTTCATCCCTTTCTTCTCCCATAGTGCCTGCACATTGGGGGATCCCACATCCAGGTGGGACTCTACATGCAATAGTCTCAGCACTATGGAAGAGAAATGACTAATTCCCTCCCTGCTTTCATAGATGTAAGTTAGTGATTTAAAAATAATCCCTATGTTTTCACCTTTCTGACTGAACACAGCTCTGATGAAATGCCTGGGAAAGCAGGAGGCCTCATCCACACCACGGGCAGTTCAGCATGCAGCAATCCCACCAGGCATCCCTGTATCACCAAAGGATTGCAGGGAAGGGGATACTGGGGGCCCTCATCTCCTTCCTGACGGGTGCCAGGTACTGCCAGCCCTACAGTGTCGTAACCTAGAGGGTAACTAAGTTATTTCATTTGACTTCTAGATTTTGTGGCCATGGACTGCTGGACTAATAGTTAAGTCACCATTTTAGGAGTGCAGAAACTGCCTTCCAGGTGAGCAGCACTACACTGGAAAACCATATGGAAGGCACAGAGAAGTGTGGACAATGGCTCTGAGCCAGTCCAAGGCAGCAGCAATGTTTCCACCCCACCTGACCATGGTCAGAGCATTCTGCATGTTCCTATTGGAAGGGAAAGAGATGTAGAAATCTGCCCTGGCAAAGGCCAAGCACAAGGCCTCTAGTACACACTGCTCAGGAGCAGGCACTAGGCTAGCAGATGGTTTGGAGCTTGGCAAAAGCCTTGTTTCCATCTTTATTACAACCAGCAAGAATGTCACATTGTTAGTCAGCACTGATGAAGATTGGTGGAATCCAGTAGCACGCAAGTGAAAGGTGCAACTTTATTGACTTATGAGGTGGATTTACTAAAATGAAAAAAAAATGTTTTTGGCATTAAAACCTCACCCCTTTCAGAGACCTGAGGCTTGCTAAACAGCACCAGGGCTCTTGGATCTACAACATGTCCACAGGCCAGCATTTGAAAAGATGATGTGTAAAACACTCTGGGTTCTACCAAAATCTAAAAAGATGTTTCCCCTTCTCTCTGTCTGCCTCTGATAACAGATTATTATACTTCACATAGCACTTTATGTTCAAATCACCCAAACATCACAATCAGGCTTAAATGTAGGCAATCAAAGAGACTATGCATTTCATAGACACTGATTTCCACACACTGACTACCAAATTGGCAGAACTTACTACTTTTATCCCAAAAGATGGAAATGAAGGGGTCAAGATCTTTTAATAGACAGAATGGGTAAAATGCATGAATAACTGCCTGCTTAAAAAAACTGATTCATTTTTAAAGAAGGCTTAGAAACCAATAACAAAGTGGAGGGAGGAGAGAGGCACTGAAGATGCACACACATCTCCTATGGCAAAATTCTCATTAGAGTGATAGGCTTATTCTCATCTCTTCTGTTCATCTTCCCACTTGTAATTCAAAAATACATGTTTTATATACAACAGTTGATAGAGTTGAAAAGGCAGGGTAGCTGTCTGGCTCAGCCACTAAAGCAGTTGTAATAAATAAAATACTCCTTCCTACCATTCAGATTTCATTGATACAAAGCAGTTTAGGGCTCAGTAAAACAGGATATGCCAGCTTGGGTGGGTCTCTAGAGACAGTCACTGCCAAGTGATCTCAGTCTGCGGTGGGGCTTGTAAAGCATGAATGGGAAAGGGTAATGCATCCTTCAGGAAAAGCACAGACACTGCTGTAGTGGAAGTGGCCTGGAGTCCCATCAACTTTCACACCCTGCAAATGGTCTGGAAAAAGACCCAGATCTCCTCAGCCTGGAAGACTGCAACTACCTATCTTACAGAACACATCAGCAAGAAAAGAAATAATTTTCCCGGCTTCACTAATTATTGCCTTAAATCTTCCCAAAGAGAACAGCCTTGGTCATTTATCTTTTCCTCAGCTCAATTTGCATCAATTCACATTGATCTTGAAAGCCTCCATCACTCAAGTAAACCCACTGTTGCAACGGCAATGCTACATGAGCGAGGATTATCCCAACCACCACAGGATGGGAGCAACTGCTCTTACTCAGAACAAGCTTCCCCTCATTTTTCTGTCTTGCTGAATTTCTTGCTCTGACAGCATCTTCAAGCAACAAGTTCCATTAGTGAGCTACAAGCTGCATGAAAAAGCATTTAACTTGCAGCAGACCTGTTGCCTTTTAATTATACCAGGTGCCCTCTGCTTCTGCTCTCAGAAGTGGCTGCCAGGACCAGGCCAACAGTTTATTTTATCAGGCAAACAGCACATTAATGGTTCTACCTTATTGTCTCTTTGATTTTCAGAACTCAATAATCTTAATCTGTTTCATCTACATTTTAAAACTGGAAGAAGTGCGATCTGGGGAATTAGACTAATTTCAAGCCTTACTGAAATAGTGGAACAAACATTAAGAGAAAAGCCTAAAAGGATAATAGAATTGAACAATGAGCACCAATATAATGAGACAAACTTGATTGCTTTCTTTTATAAAATTACAAAATCAGTGATCAGAGGAAAGAGGTAGACACCACATTCAGTTTTTCATGGAGCTTTGATACAGCACCTCAAAACCTTGTTCTCAAGAACAAATTACTGTTGTTTTCAGTCAGAGTGCTGTTACTTTAGCTGAAGGACCAGAAACAAAGAACACTGGGTCGCTTTCTAGAGCAGAATCCTATTAATTAACCCTTTATAAATAATTAGCAGAGGTTATGAGCACACTGCAGAAATGAGCGGTGTGTGTTACAGATGGTTAGCATTCCCTCGGCAGACTAAATTCCAGATGATAATAAGATATGGCTGTGGGTGACCCACTGACCCCTCTGCTGTGAGACAGCAATGAATCATTCATCCTCCCTTTATAACAACAAAACCACAACACAAAACTGTGTTCAAAAGACCAAATCAGATAGGAATAAAGTGAATATGTTCCAGTGTTGAGCTGCTGCTTCTCCATGACTTGCCCAGGAATGGAGGGAGGTGGGGAACCCACCGCCTGCTAGACCACTGTTCCTGTCACACAAGTTACTTGGCATATCAGAAAGGCTGAAGCAGTAGGAAAAAAAGAAAATCTTAATTTGAAATTTGCTTAAGTAGGTAAAGTAGATGGAAAAGGGTATCTAATGGGACTCACCACAATTTAACGCTTACAGTGATTGAGGAGTGAATGTAGAAAACCAATTAGGAGATTACAATAAGGAAAGACAGCAAAAAGCCCACTTCAGCTGCAGACTGAATGTGCAGAGGAAACCTGTTAGGGAATAGAAAAATTTCTCTTTACCATAGATCATGTGTGGCTTCTCCTGGTATATTTCAGATTCTGCCATTCTACAACCTTTTTTTTTTAGTTCCCTTCTTCACTACAGCAGAAGCTCTGGATTCAGCAAAACACTAAAGGAAATCTTAAACAAACACCCCTGCCACAGTCCACTGGGGAAAATACTCTGAGTCCATCAGATGCCTCACCTGAACAGCCAGGTGGATCCTACACTGGTGTGACTCCTGTGGCCTGGAGGCATCTCTTGAATTTACTGCAAAAAATCAGCCAGATTAATTCTTTCACTTCTCTAACACGTTGCCCTACACATGCTGCCATCAGTTTGGCTGCTCCCGTGCTCCTGTTTAGTTTCCCTGCTCTCCTTGTTTGCCTGCTCTGCACGTGAGGTCCAGCATGGGGTAGTTTTACTACTTCAACTCTTTGTTTCCACCAGCCTCCTCAGAAAAAGCATCCTGACAGCAGCCAGCACAGCCCACCCTGCCTGTGCTGATCGGTGCTCGCTGCCGCTGGCTGAATGGCTGGGCTGTTTCCTACAACTGTGAAAAAAGCCAGTTTAACGAATCATGTATTATTTTAGCTCTGGCACATGAAATCCACACAAGACCTATAAAGTAAATCAAGGACATGCTGTTCTCCTGGTGATTTCAACAAAGTCATCCTGTAAGACGCCCTCCTCCAGCTCAGCTTGGCTGGAAGTCAGGAGTAGGTGTCCTACATACCACTCTCAGCTTGTCTTCTACCACTCCTGCACCAGCAACTCTCCTCCCTCAGTTCTGAGCCCACTTTAGCTGTCACAGACAAAAACCCCATCATATGTCCAAGTCCCAGCTCCCATTCAGATGGGGCCATTGAGTACTGGCACTGGACTGTGTCCAGTTGAGTTCTGAGTATCCACAAGGATGGAGTCTTCACTACTCATCTGTTCAGCCCGTTCCAATGTTCCACGACATGACACCCTGCACTGGGCAGTGGGACTGCTCACAGACAGTCACACCATCTCCCTGATGACAAGCCAGCACCAGGGCAGGCAAGAGAGTCTCTCCATAGCATCGGCACCAGGGAGGAGTGTCCTCTACTTGCCTGGCCCAAGCCACATCCAGCTCCCTGTTACAATCCATGGCCATAGGCTGGGCTTGAAGCTATTTGCATAGTATTTTTTTCCTGAATGAAAGGAGGCTGAGAAATCATCTCTTTGGAGCAGGAACACTGCAATGAGATGGGGCATCACCTAAAACACAGGCTCTGTATGCAGGTCATAATGGAAGTCTGTGGGCTGAGAGTTCTGCTGGCTATTGATGCAAACCCATGCGTTTAATGGGATAAAGGAGCCAAAGAACAAAGGAAGAAAGAGGCACCAAGCAAGAGGTCACTCAAGGGGAAGTCTCCAGGCAGAAGAACAGATGGCTTTGGTACTCACAGGGGCTTTAAGCACTCCTCCAGCTCCTGGAAGGGCAATAAGCAGTTCCACATGTCTCTAGAATATGCTGAAACCAAACTCTTTTTGGACATACACAGGGATGGGATGAAAAGCAGCAGATACAACACAGCAAATCCTGTAAGGTTGGTCAACACTGGAACAGGGACCCACAGTAAAGGAGCTTCACCCTTGAAGATCTCAAAAAGTAAACAGACAGGGCCCTGACCAACATATCTAACCATCATTCCTTCATGTAGGCAGTTAGGCCAGAATCTTGCTATATTGCCCGGAATTTTAAGGACAGCTTTCCAAGCACTGTTCTAACAAGAATTTTATGCAACTGTGAGCAAAGTTGTTGTATCAGCAAAACCAGCCTTGGTGTGCAATCTCAGAAGCACCACTAGCTCCATCATTAATTCCTCCCCCTAATGAGGCAACCAACAAGTACAAAAATATTTGCTAAGCAGCTAAACCAGAGCAGCAGCAGCACAAAGGAGGTTTGGGTCCAGACTGTCAGAAGGCTTTGCCTGCAGAGCTGCTCCATGACACTGAGTTGTTCTCATCCCAATCACCACAGAGGAAAGCAGAAGGCACAAAGGATAAGGGACAAACTCCCAGCTCACAAGCTGCTACAAGCAGTGCAGCAAAATTTGGTTTGCTCTGGTTTCCACTATGTTCTTCTTTTCCATGAGATGCAGGAGAAGCTGTGACACTTATCAACTGAGCAACATGTAAAGAACAGATTCAACACCAGGTCCTGAACCCCTCCAAGAAGCACAGCAAGGTGCTTTGCAAGGAGGAGTCAGATTTGGGATGTAAAAGCCTTCCAGGTCCACAGCAGAGACAACACATTGTGGACTCAGGACACTCTACAAAGTGTTTATATCCTAACAGAGAGAGGTTCCTCAAGGTGTGTTCCTGCCAGCGAAATTTTTATTTCTAGGAGCCTGCAAATGAGGTTTTTTCTTGCTAAGATGCCCCTGCAGGTTAATTCTTATGCTCTCTGCCTTCACTAGGAAGAGAGGGAAGAAGTAAACAGAAAATAAAGCAGAATGTGAGATTTTAATTCCTTTTTCCATTCCACGTAGGAGTGGAAACCACCAATCCACACAGCAGAAGAGCCCATCCCTCTCTCCTGGCCGTGCTCCCCCTTTTCTCCCCAGTGTAAATCGCAGCTGCAGCAGGATGAGAGCCGGCACTTCTGCATTTCCACTCGGCACTATGGATTAGGTAAATCAGCCGGCAGCCTCCTGCAGTACTGCAGCCAATCAGTCCCAGCTCCCATTGTCAGCCACAGCCATCAGGAAGGAGCCTCATCCGGAGAAAGCCTGCGGGTTTTTGGAGGAGTTCAAAAGCAAGTGCCTTGCAGTCATTACCTCTTCCCAAGGAACAAGTATGGCTGAAATCCTGCCACGAAAGAATCATCAGATATTTAGGATGCTCCCCAGCTGGCTGGGACAGTTACCTCAGTGGGATGCTCATTGCACACGCAGGAACCAGAATGTGGCTCAGACAAACACAGCCTAATTTTTTTCAGGAAACCTTGTGGCAGGAGCTGTAATACTGCTCTGTGGGCAAGTCAGGATGGAGCAGGTAATCCTGATGGGGATGGTATAACTGTCCCCATAGACTGACCTTCAGCAGAGCACTAAAGGAAGACCACTTCCCAAGAGCCCTTGTTACAGAGGATCTCAGTAGAACAATGACTTCCACCAGTGCCCTGAGGGCCAAGGACTCTACAAACAGAATTCACTGCCTCTTTTCCCTCTCATTCCTTGTTTCCCACTCATTCCTATACAAAAACATCCAACAGTACAGGAGCTGTTTAGAGAAGACAAATCTCTGTGATGCATTTATGTTCTGATCTTAAAGCTCTTCAAGTCTTACAGTTCTTGTGGCTTTGATTCCTTACTGGAAAGACAGGAGCATTGCAACTAGGAGCACTTGAAAAGACAAGTAAGCACACACATACATGCCTTGCAGCCTCAAGGCCTTCTTCATCATCTCACAGCCACACTAGGCACATCACCCCAACCACCTGTACCCACCTTCCTGACATTGCAGCCAATTCACTGCCCAGGGCTCACCCTCCTCATCTGTAAAACTAGGACAATGACAGCAGTGACTCCCCAGGAACAACTGAGTTTCTGAGCAGGCTGCTGCAGCTCACCCTGCTTTGGCCAGGGGTTCAGCAAAGGTCCCTGCCAACACCAACGACCTCACTGACTTGTATGGCTGCTCTGGGCTGTGGCACCCCAATGTGTCACCTGAGGGATTCACTGGTACAATGTCACCTGCATGTCCTGCCTATAGTGCCTATTGGGAACTGAACACACAGGACATGGCCGACTGCTCCAGCCCTGTCAGTACAGAGCCACCAAAAATAGTGTCGTTCTGATCCAGCTGCAATGCACTTACCTGCTAAACCCTGCATGCCCTGCCATCATTTTCAGCTCAAGATTGGAGCAGCAGACTATTCGCCTTCATCGAGGATGAATTTTAGATAAAATTCAAGCTGATTAATGAAGAGGAGGTTAAGCACTTCTAATCAGGGTGGCAAGAAAGGTGCTAGAATAGTAAAATTGCATCCCAGACTGTCTCTCTGCATTTTTAAAAGGTGGATAAGCTGTGAGAACTCATCTAAGCTACTTTCCCACATCCCTACAGATAGATGAAACCAGATGATGGTCCACAGCACACAGGGGCTCCACCATAAACAAGATGTCACAGCATGCTTCTCTATGGGATGACAAATGCTAAAAAATAGATATCATCAATAATACAGAGTGGGAGTTTCCTTTAAAATTATTTCCATTCATATTCCCCATTCTGAAAATTCCACGTTCGCCTCCCAGGAGCTGTGACAGCACAGTGCTCTGCCCTTTCTGGAGTGTGAGAGGGAATGGTCTCTAGAGGACCTGGGTTCCTGCCTGCCCACCCACACTGGGGAGCAGAGGAGGCATGTTTCCTCCTGGCAGCTCTTTCAAGCTTCCAGTGGAACATAATACAAAGGTATTCAACTTAACTGGGGTGCCTCCAGCTCTCTGTGGAAAATAGAGAGCCTCTAAATAAACTCTAGATAAGACCCGCTTCTTTGATTCTCCTATGGGATGTCCAACATCCACACCTGCACAGAAGAGCATTCACAGCCTCATTGCTCTAAGGGTACCAAAGACAGACCAAGTACCTGGATGTGAACCAAAATCTTCCCATTCCCATCACTGTTGGCTTCACCCTGCATCCAAGCTCTGGGAGAATGTACAACCTAGAACTTCAATAGCTGCTTCCTCACCAAATCTTTTGCAAGCATCCAGAGCTCCAGGCACTTCCAAGATTTGCAGTGTGACAGTTTAACAGAGCAATCTCGTGGGGAAAAGAGAGGGAAGAAGGAGAGAGAGGGAGAAGATATTTATGGAAGATAGAAGATAAAATGCAAAGATATTAACATACAACATAGATTTTGGTATGTTATACAGTATTTCTAATCTGCATGTCCTTGGTGGATGCACACAAAAAGGAGGCAGGGCTCTTTTTCCTGGAGGACACAGAGGAATTTCAAAGCCTAAAAGCAGTTTTCCCCTGAACTGATCTCCAAGAAGCATTCGCAACATATAACCATCCTCTTTGTGAGGAGACTCAGATTAAGACATTTTGCATTATTTCTGGTCTGTGCCAAGTAGTCTTTAAGTTCCCATCTGAGTCCTGGGAGAAGCTACAGAACCAAACACCCACAGACAAACCAAGCACCCATAGACAAAAAGGAACAGAAGACTTCTACTGGATGTTTTAACAGAACTTCAGTCCATTGGGATATATGAAGCATCTTCTCAAATATATAAAACAAAGAAATTTAGAGCCCTAAGGGAAACAGCAAAGCCAGCATTAGTCTGAAAGACAGCCCTGGTGATGACAACTCACACTCTAACAACGAGACCAGGACGCTGTGTGTGACAGAGCACTGAGTGACAGCAAATGATGGGTGGGATCATCTTTGTGCACCCAAATTTCTCCACAAAATAACAGTTGTCAAGTGTGTCTGAGAGTGAGCAGGAGGCAGCAGGAGGATCTGAGGCTCATCTTCCTTAGCACATGGCTCAGGGCCTGTTTCACTGGAGCAAACTTAATTTCATCCTTCAATGTTTCCAAATCATGGCTGTGGCTCCTGCACCCCGAAGATGTCCAGATTTTGAGAGTCCTTCAAACTGGTAGAGTCAGTGAAGTTTTTTTCAAGTCAGGTCCCACATTTGCATTTGGCAAAGAGGTAGAATTGAAGCAGAAATAATGTACCTTAATTCAACACCAGGCAAAGCTGACATGGATCTTTCCCAACATCCCCTGACTGCTCTGGTGCTGGATCAAGAAGCCTGTGTCCTCTTTGTTAAGAGATATAATAAAGCAAAATTGCTGTCCTAAATATTACTAAAGCACTGGCTGGCATGTTTAATAAACCTTTCCATTTGGGTAAATTAGCACTCATCTGGACAAGTGCTGAAGTGCTGTTACTTGAAGAAAAAATTCAATGCTCAGAGTCTAATTTAAATAATTATCAGCATATTTCTGCTCTGCCTGTTTTGCTGAAATTACCAGGAGACTTGATGCAGTCTGAGTGTAAGTGCCTTTTGTCTGCATGTAATTTATTGACCCCATTTCAGTCAAGTTTTTGGCCCACTCACTGCTGTGCTAGTCCTCTTCACACCATAACCAAAAAGAACTTTATGGCCAGACAGAGTAAAATCAATAACAACTGATCTACCTTTATAGATCTTGAAAGAGATTTTGATAAGTTACCTCCTTGTGTTCTCCACATGAGGTAATTCCCAGATCCATGATAATCTTCTGCTGTTCCCTTAGGTTGCAGTTTGGGGACCAGGGACATCCATGGGGAAGACCCACGCACTGGTTGGGAATGATGGTCACCCCATCCCTGCCAGCCAGGCTTAGGATGTAGACAAAAACTTCCTCACAACAAATCTGTATAGTACTGAGATGTATATGGAAATACTTTCATATACCCTCCAAAACCCAGAGTGTGGATGTCAGGTCTTCAGCACTAAGTGCTTCATCCTACAGACCTACAGCCATCCCACTGCTGCATTCCATAAGGGATGCAGGCTGCAGCACCAAGCCTCCACAAGCTTGGCTCCCAAGAACAGAACAGCTCTGGGGACACAGCACTGACCTACAACCATGCTTGTAGCAGAAGGCTCTGGTACCCAGCACATTGGCTGCAGGACTTTACTTCTAGCAAGGAAAATATGGAAAAACACTCTTGAATTTTCTTTCTCTGTTTTTTTTGGCTGAAAACACCAGGGCTGTTTTTTGGCCTTTTCTTCTGCCCTGGCTCCAAGACTTTCAGCAGAAAGCATCACAAGAGGGTTTGATAACTCAAGACACCCCCTTTCCTGGGAGCAGCTCCAACCAAGCCGCCAGCAGCACTGCTTTGGAGCACAAAGCCATCCCACATGGAGTGCTGTGCAGCCCTTGGCATGGGATGGTGCTGCAAGGGTGGGGGCAAGGTCTGCCTTGAAGAGATAAAGGTGATGCTCCTGCTTCCCGGGCTGTGTATGCATTCAGCCAGCAATCCTGCCATCTGCACCTTATGGCTGCTGTGACGAGGGAAGCTTCCCTCCAGGGCACGTTCTGCAAACCTCACTTCCACCAGCTCATCAATCCTTGGCTCTCATCAAAAGACAAACTTATAAACAGGCCCAGACACTTCTCCCAGGTTTAATGGAGGCAGCTAAGAAGCTGTGATCGTTCGATGTTTTCCAGTGATAGTGGTGATGCCTGAGGCCAGCTATAATATTACCATGAAATAAATCTGCAGTGATATAATTAGCAGGAATGCTATTACACTCAGGTTTCAGGGATGCTCAGCACAGAGGGAGCAAAGCAGCTCCTCAGAATGGGACCTTGCAGAAGTTCTGGGTTTGAGATGGGGCTGGGAGTGGAAAAGACAGAAAAATTCTAATATCAAGGCAGAGTGGACTACCTGCAATACTCTATATGCAAAATAAGTCTAGTTTTATAACGGCCAGAAGTTATGATAAAAATGTCTGTGCACAAGTCTCAGGGTTAAATCCAACTTTCTTCTTGCCACTCCAGCTACCTCTGCCTTGCCAGGGGCTGTGGTGTTCAGGTGGCAGTTTCAAAGCTGCTGCTTCTTCCAGGATCTAGCGTGCAATATGTCTTGTGGTTTCCTAAACTAGGATGGGAGATGGAAAACAACTCTGAAGCCCAAGTTTGGCATGCAGCATCAAACAACACCCTGTTAAATTTGTCACTGGTACATATAAAAGGTAGACAAATACCAGTAGGACCAACTAGGAGGAAAAGAGAGGAGGCTGGGTTAGAAAAGGGAATGCTGCTAGTACCTGCAATGAATAACCAAGAAAATAGTTGGCACCTATCCAGTGTTTTCTGTTGCTTGCAGATGTAGCACTAGGAGACTAGAAAAAGAAAATAACTAGAGCAAAATGTTTTAGGAGCAATGGCCATGGGGGAGAGGAAGGGAAAGAAGAAAGTCAACATGTGCCAGGATTGATCCTCAGTTTTGACACAAAATCCTTAGAGCAGTTGTTTTAGAGCCACATTTGGGGAATGGGGTTCTCCCCAGGACTCCCAGCAGGGACAGATGCCCTGGAAGGGTTTCTGTCCCAAATGCAGGACAGAGGCTCCTGAGCTGGAGGTCCTGTGCCACTGTCAGCATGGTATGTCACTGCTTGTTTATAAAAGGTGACATGCCAGGGCAGAGTTTTCACCAAAATCAGGAGATCATCACTTAAATGTGCTGGGCAGGAGAATGCCCTGAAGGAAAACCCTGAAGCAGACAGTCTGCCCTCAGCTAAGGTTCAAAAACTCTTCATAAGTTTAAGTGTGTTTCCAAATCTGCAGTCAAATCCTACACCTTCCCTCTTTTTTGCTACAATAAACTTTATCTCAGAATGTAATCTAGTAATAAAAATGGTTTTAAAATGATCTGACAAGCACTAGAAACCCCATTTCTTTTAGAGTGACAACTCTATTTACAGCAGCACATACATATACTCTGGTTTATATTCTACGTGCACTCCAGGCCCTCAAGATTCAGGATATATCCTTTCCATCCACTTGCAAGAATCAATTTCAGTTGTGAAAAGTTGCTCTTCAGCAGGCAGAAAGTAGGAAGAAAAATTGCCTCTAATGCTGGGGTCTGTGCACATCTCTCAGGACAGGGGTGCAGAGGGACAGGCAGCCTCCCTCTCCATTTCAGGGTTGTCTTGCTGCACTTGAGCAACCCTCCCAAATGCAGTGGACACCTCTCCAAGCCCCATGTGCCCATCTTGAACAGGCCAGAGGGCTGCTTTGGTCAAGGGGAGGTGCAAAACAGCTGGGCAACATCACACAGGGAGAAGGTTTAAGAATGCTTTCAACTCTTACTCCTTCAGAAGGGCACCAAAAAATTGCTAAACTGCTAAAAAATTTCACATTCAAAGCCTGAAGTAGCCAGGGAACAAGGGCACCAAACCCAAGCAGAGCAGAGAAGGAGCTCTGAGCTCCAGGGAGATGTTATTGTTGTAATCATGCATGAAGGACACCTTGTAGCTAAAAGTTCCAAAACTTAATTAGGAAGCACAGCTCTTATTCCCCAGTGTATCAAAGGCAAAGAATGGTCTCTCCAGGCCCCAGTTTCCAAAGCTGGAACAATCAAATACATCTGTCCTAAGGGAATAAATCACTTGCTGGAACGCACTTGGAAAGCCAAACTACTACCACCACCTTGAAGTTTGCTCCTCAGCCCCCATGCTCACCCGAGCACACAGTTGCTTATTTCCCCTTCCTGGTTTCCCACTGCCCCCCAGTGTTGCAAATCTCAATATCTTCTCCCATATCTTATCTGACTTCCTCAATTCCTGGGACACCAGCAGAGACATCTTCACCTGGAGAGCGGGGCAAGGCTAAGATTAGCAATAGGAACAGCACAGACCAGCGTCTGCTCCCCATATAATTAGCTGATATAAAAGCTGTGCCATCTACTGGCATCCAACTGAAACACTGCTCCCAGCACTGTTCCCATCAACTTGTTGGTCCAGCAGCTCTCTGTGTAGAGCTGAGGTGGGATTTCCACAGTAGCAACACACAAATGGCAAACACGGGACAGCCAAAGATGATGCTTTTGCAGTACCACAACCACTCACTGGAGCCCTGTGTTCACATCCCCATCTAGAAGGGTTGTAACTCACAGCTCTTATAATCCCCAATTTATTATGGAATTACCGGCTTTACTTAAAGGATTTTTTAAATTTTTAAATTTTTTTTTTTAAATTTTCATGCCTGCAGAAAAAAAAAAAACAAAAACAAACAACAAACCACCATTTAAAATTAGCTTTAACTCCCATTATTATGCTTAAAATTTTGGGAAGACGTTTTGGCAGGCACAAACACTGACCTACAGCTGGCAGCCATGCACAGAAAACTGGAGTTACCACTTCCATCAAATCTGTAAGGTACTTCTAACAGCTTTTACTATTACCCAGCCACTTTTAGGGCTGTAGCATCTCCAAAACAGCAGAGAGACAGAAACCAAGGACAAAGCAGAAACACCAGCTCAGAACACAGGTCACTGGCCGGCACAGGACACAAGCCCAGCCTGGGTTATGGATGAGCTCCCACACCCTCACAGGCACTGCTGCAGCCCAACTCTGTGCCTGTGGAGCTGCTTCAGCTCGCCCAGTTAGCCCAGTTCCAGTCCTGCACAGCCCAGTTCAGCCAGGGGCTCCACAAGCACCACGAGGCAGACACACAGTTAAATATTTTTGCTCGCAACCTTTTCATCTTGCTTTCACTTCAGATCCTGCCTCTGAATGCTGACAGATTTCTCATTGCAAGGCTGTATTAAGCTGCTTTTTAATTGCATTTTGAGGGACCCAAAGGCCAGCAGGCAGAAGGGCACTTTATTTTTTCCAAGGCATGTTATTTTTATTGTAGAGGCAGGAAAGGTTTCCATTAATCCCCAGCAAGCAGACAGCTTCCACACAGCACACTGGCTGCAGGGACAGCCGCTCCAGAGGACTGGGATGATTTGAGCACTGTCTGCTGGAATATCACAGCTCCCAACAACTCCTCTTCAAAGAGCAGATGACAGGCTTTGGCACAAAACTTGCATTAAATTGATACAATCTCTTTAATGTTATCTCTGGCTCTTTATCACAATTGTATGTGCAATTTACATTCTTGTCGCCTTTTTTTTTTATTAAGATTTCCTAGATCCTTATCACTGATATTTTACACATTGTTGTAGTGTCACTCAAACATTTAATGGACATCAGCTGCTCTAGGAATATATAATAGCTCCTTGCTATGGGGTAGGGCAGGATGCTGATGGATTTGAGACTCACTCCGTGAAAGCTTCAGCAGATGCAAAGCAAATCCATGTGGGACAGAAAGCACAGTCCCTCTAGGCACTATTCTACAGGGCTGGGAGATGCCCAGAGCCAAGCTAAATGCTTATTACACCAGGCACCTTCGGGGCTGCCTTCTGCTCCTCACCTGCAGCCAAGCCCTGCTATTCAAGTCACAGGACTCTCGTGCAGAGACCTACTGAGATAAACTGTGCCAAAGCTGATCTGGGTTTTGTGGGCTGCAGAAATGAGACTTGCTAAATCCACTTTCCTTACGAAAATAAGGTGGGATTTGAAGAGAGCTTTTGAGACAAAAAAGCTTCATGAAAGTCCATTAACCTCCAGGACCAAGCCTCCACCCCCTCAATCATTAGAGGCTTTAACTTCACTACCTGTCTGTAAACAGAGCTGTACAAATAACTGAATTTTAGTTCAGCCGGAGGATGAAACCCTTGGAAAAATAATCCTCATTCCACCTGAAATGAATTCAAAATGATTCACTGTTTCTTCTCAGGTCAATTACTCCCATTCAATATAAGAGCCTTCCATCCCAGATGATGCATTTGAAATATTCAGGGGGAAAACCATGAAACAAGAATAAATTGTTTGGAGGTTTTTTGGAGAGCCCTTTGAGGATGTACAGCATCATGAAAGTCAGGGGCTGAACTCCCAGGGACAGAGCAGATCTGTAAGTGCAGAAGCACACTCCCTGAAAACATACAGGCAACCCTGGAGAAATAAGATCCTCCTCTCACCATGCACAGATTACAAGTCAAAGGACAGGTCACAGAAGCAACTCTAGCTACCAAACTGCCATGGAAATGCATTTTCTCATTGCAAAATTAACCAAGAAAATTCAAGTAAATCCCTTTTTCAGTGATATGGTTTCTTTTATTTTGCTATCATTGCAAGCGTATCTTCCCAATCATGTTTAAAGGTTATTCTATAAAGAATTAAATGGTAATTCCCCTTCCCTAGCACTAATTCCCTCAGAGACTTCCTCCTCTACTGCATCACTGACCACTTTATATCTGTATCTATCTATACAAATAGACCAATAAATCATACCACCTGCTTTTACCCTTTTAACCATCCCCAAACACATCCCCTTAGTGCACAGAGTCAAACAGCCCTGTCAGGCCTCGGGAACTCAAGAAGGTGAGGACCAAGTTGAGGGATCCAAGCTTTGAGAAAGCCAAGCACTACAACTGCTGAAAATCCCCTGCCCACATTAATGGCTTCAGTTATCTCCCCCACTGCTAAGAGTGCTGCTGCTGAGCTAGAAAAAATAGGAAAAACTGAAAAACAACATGCAAAGTGCTGTCAAATACACAACACACTTTGAGGAAGGAAAGTAAACATCCTTTAATGGCTATTTCATCCTTCTCTTCACTCAGGCTCAGAGGTGTGCGGGTTCCTCACAGCACAGGGTGCAGAGTGCAGGAAGACAAGGCATGCGCAGCAATCAAACCTCAAAGGAAGGTTAGTTCCCATTGCAGGGAGTTCACAGCCCTCCTGCCTGTGCGTGCAAACCAGCCTGGCAGTGCTCAGAGAGGGCCATGGGGGCAGCTAAAAGCCCAGCTAAAGCTCCCAGCACGGCTGTGTGACCCGAGACCAGGAACCCCGGCCTTGGATGCTATGCAGGCACTGGCAGGGAGCCACAGGGATGAGTGCAGCACACAGTGCCCGCCAAGGGAAGGTGCTCTGGGGCAGGGAGGAATCCACAAGCCCAAAATAAATCCCTAGGGAAAGGCATCAAGTGCAGAGCTAAGTGGTACAGACCTGGATTGTGAGAACCAGTTAACTTCCTGGCTGACAGGGTAAGGGAACAGTTGGATATTTCAGTCTTTAGGAAGGGGAAAGTAAGGCAACTATCTATTTGCACAGGGAAAGTAAGGGAAGTCCATTCTGGGTTGGAGATCTATACTAAGACATCAGCTTGATTAGCAGAGCTGGTTTTGCCACCTCTTTTGCTCCAGGCCTTCAAAGGACATCCCAAAAAAACCCCAGAGAGGTATATTCTCTGAACAGCAACTGTCTTCTCACAGTGAGTATCAGAAAAAACAGCCTCAGTCTGCCAAGGGCAAGAGGAGACAAACGTTTCCTTATCCCTTCTTTACCAACAGCCAGGCACAGGGCTTGGGATCAGCTGTGGAGACTTACTGAATACTTTACCAGGTCGGGACCATTGCTTTTCACTCCCCTGTGTGTGAGCCCAGATGCACTGGTGGTACTGAGTGTCTGTCCCAAAACAGGATCATCCCAGGAGCCCACAACACCCAGAGCATGGCAGTGCCAGGGGAGGCAGCAGCAGGAGCCCCTGTGTCCTCACAAACCTCCATCTGCTGCAAAGTGCACCGAGCAGCTTAGGAAGTTGTAAAGCCCAGGCTGGGCTGCTGCCAAGTGTTCATGGGAGAAGAAAGGGAAATGTTCAACATAATCTGCATGAAAGTGCAGGAAGCCCTAAATCGTGTTAGTGCTATTAAGAAAGCTGGTTACACTGCTCGGAAAACTGGCCCACTACAGGTTTGATAGACTTGTTACAAACATCTGATTGTCCTGATTAGATTAGACAATCAACACCCATCCTGGTGTGTGGGCATTGTTTGACTCCCCTCTGCAATCTGTAAATTAGAATTCCAGACCTGGGAGATTGGATTCAAATTGGATTACTGGAGCAGGTCCAGCACAAGAACAATCGTGAGGCAGGAGAAGACACACACAAACAAATAAATAAATAAACAAACAAACAAAAGCACGGGGACTGTCAGCCAGGATTTGATTAGGAGCGAATTAAATATAGAATTAAAAACAAAAGCCACCAACCAGCAATTAGGAAAGAAGTGGGAAGAGGGATGGATTTGTCACTATGAAATAAGAAAGCATAGAGACTATGCCTTTCAATGGTTTGTACTTCAGCAGGCACAAGGTTGATGTTGGTTGTGGTCCTTCCTCCCTCAGCACAAGAGCTGTCCATGGCTGTGCAGCTGGAATGGGGCAGGTGTGCATGGGGCAATGAAGCCCCACATCCCACCAAAACCACAGGCTGGGTTTGACTTGCCTGAACCACATTTATTCTCTCTCTCCTACTCCATTTTGCTGCCTAGTGAAGACAGGTAATGTGTCCCTTAGCTTGGACAATGGTCTGGGATGCCCAGAAGTCCCCATCCAGGTAAAACCCAGGGCTGTACCACACTGCAGCAGGAAAACCCACCCAGACTGAACATGCAGCACTGCATGCTGCCACCCAACCTGAACCCCCAATGCACTGCAGCTCAGGAGAGTCTCCCTCTCCTGTCCTGGGACCCCTCCAGTTAAACACACCAATGACTTGGCCAAGGAGCACCTGGAAGAACATCCTTCAGACAGGTCAGCAGGGCAGGGAGGTGGCAATGGGACCTTGCACTACCAGCAGTGGAGAAATGCAGTACAACCCCAGGGCTGTTGAATGCTGACCCCCTTCACTGTCTGCCACCTAGACCAGAGGACAACAACAACCCTGACAGTGAAGGAGAGAAGATTCCCTGATGATTTCCTACCAGCCCATGCCATGACAGAGATCAGTGCCTCTGCTGCTGAGAGAGGAGGGAGTGGGGAGATGCTCTGAACTGGGCTGAGAGATGCTTTGCTGCATGCCAATTTCTGCAGCTCCTCAGACAAGTGGCACCTTTTATTGTCCCTATCAGGGAGCAGAAGAGCTGATAAAGACTGTTCACCAAATACCTGCAAGGGAAATCTTAGGCCTATCAGAATTGTTAAAGGGGTAAACCTGTCCAATTAAATCCCCTCTGCACTCTTGATATATGCTTGTGCCAGACGCAAATGGAGCTTGGAACTAGTCCCAGCTGAACAGTAATGCACTGAGTGTTCAACCAGGACTAAAAGCACAACGAGCCTCAGCTCCTACCTCCCACGATGCCCCCACTGACCAGCTTCATCCCAACATGCCAGTTTGGCAAGTACTTAGTGGAAACACAGCAAACTCCCACCTCACCCTCCATCAAAGGCTCCTAAAGCATGGCCAAGAACTAACTGTACCATCGCATCAAAAGGAATATACAAGAAAAAATGCCAGTAAATGGAAAAGCTCAAGACCAAGGGTGAGGGCTGGAAGTCAGAGACACAATGACAAAATATGGTCAAGGTAGTAAAAAACCCCAGCCACACTCATTCAGGATCAATCATCTTTGCTGTGCACCAAATTCCAGCTCTTACAGCCACCTTCCCTTAGGATCCAAGGTAAAGGAAGATGGGAACACCACAAAATCATAGAGCCAGGCTTTGTAGTCACAGAAAACCCAGACAGACTTCCCTGCAGGATGCCTTCACAACACAGAAAATCCCCAGTCCTGTCCTTTGTATTCACTTTTCTGCCAAAAGAAAACATCCAATGCCAAGTGTAGGTTTTCCTACTCTTTTTACAGGAAAAATCTGAGTGTCTTCAGTGAAATATACTGTGAGCTCTTAGACCTTAGCTAAAGGAATAATACCCTTGAACACTCCTAGCAAACACCTCCTTGCCCCTAGATGCTCATTCCACGCTATAGCTAAATGCATGCAACAAAAATATTTGGTTAAATTTCACAACAACAGAATGAAAAAACCCCACAAACTCTTCTCCTACTACTGGTTAGTGCTGTTAGTGGCCTCAGCACCAGAGCCATGCAAGTTGCACCAAACCTGCTGCACATACATACAATTATGTAAAATACACACAGACATAGATAATACACATAAATTCTCCTATACACACAATGCCACTTTGCTGCACTTCTACTCAACATGTTTGATACTCACACAGCTGAGACTCATGGGAAATACAAGCAACTCTGCCTTAACTCAAAAGCTTTTGCTGGTTCTGTACAACATGCAAAACTAAACCAGCTCTTTGGAAAAAATACCAGCCCAACCATGTCACCAGCATCCCATCGGGGCAATGCCAGAGACTGCAGGCATTCAGACCATGTTTTATGGGTCAGGAGGCCTCTTTTTATAGATGGGGGAAGACCACCAGCACAGACAATAATCTTTAGTCTGGTCACAGTGTATGAATAGCACACTTCAGGGCATAACCCTTTCAATAAACTGTGGGATGTGCCACTCTTGGGAGGCAAAGCAAATTGTCTGTGGTTAAATACGTGAAGAATGAAGCAGTCAGCGTTGAAAAGCAGCCTTTGCAAGAACTGTATAAAAAACAAAAACAAGCTTAAAAACATACCCCAAAATCTAAAATTCTCATCTCTCAGCCTCCTCTTCCACCAAATCCCTTCTGGCCCAGTCTGCAGAGTTTCAGGAAAGGATAGACCTGGACGCATTGCTCATGCACTTCATGTAGTTGTAACAGAATCAGATCTGGAGCGTCCATAGTCCTGAAGGAGAGGTGGAAGTACCCCCCTAAATCCTTCACCACAAGCAGTGACCTCCTCTTGTTCCCCCACCACCTCTGCACTGCAGAAATGCTTTTGTGGCACTAGAATTTCCTGAGGTGCTGGGCTGGCATGGCAGAAATGATGCAGCAACCCCTCAGCCGCTTGCACCGACACTTTCCAAAGTCTGTCACCACCTCAGCACCCCCTCACTGCCCTCTCTGGGACTGGGCTGCTGAGAGCTCCTTGGTGGACCATGAGCAGCAGACAGAGCTGGGGCATCCAGGGATGTGGTGTGGCAGGAAGCAGCAGCCTTGGGTCTACTGGCAGAGCACAAAGCAGGAACAGCAAACAGCACAGGCAAGAGAAGAAGAGATGCCCTTGTGGGCAAGGGGCTGGATTTGGTAGCAAAGGAGGCTTTTTCCAGTGCCATTTATCTTTGCTGCTTCTTTTTTCTTTCTACAGAGAACTGGCTCATCTGCACCAATCTCACCAAACACAACCACTGAGGCTTTGGAAGAAGAAAATTTACCACACGTGAACTGGGGAATCCTTGAAAGGCCTCACAGAGAGAAAAAAGGAAGTGAGAAAAATGTCCCTTGGGTTTGAGAATCTGGAGGTGGCAGCCACCTCATGCACACCCTCAGGTAATGGCGTTGCCCTGGCTCACTCAGTGCTCTACCAGCAGCAAACTCCAACATCTGGGCTCCTAAACAAGCTCCCAAAGAAGTCTTGGCCTGTACTTGTCTCAAAGGCAAAGAGGGGTCTGAACACACTGAAAGACTGAGGAGATAGGAAATAAAGTTGAAAAAGTGGCAAAGTATCTACTTAGCAAAAAACCAACCTGCCGAGTTCTAGTCTCAGATGATGCTGACCAACAAGCCAGCCAGCTGTGATTCTCAGCACAAGGAAAATCCAACGGGGATTTGTAGTCATTTGGCAACCTGCTACCTCTTTCCTTTCTGCATGTTAAAAAAGGTGCCTTAGCCTTAACAAGGGCAAGCTCATGAGTGTGGACAAGACCAGCCCATTAAAATGCCACCCAGTTAGGAACACAACTCTATCACTCCCTTACACCTCACCTGTAGTCTTGGCACTTCCCCACAATGCAATACACTGAATAAAATAAATTTAATGTTGTCTCCTTCAGGAGTCACTTCACCTTAGCAACATCTTTTATTTCCAATTCAAAGGAAACCAGCTGTACTTTTGATATTGAAGACCATCTCTTTTACCTGTGCTCCTGTTACCGCTTGGGAATAAAAGGCAGCTGGAACTACAAAGCCCAAAGGAGACTGTGAGGCCAAGCTTGAAGCAGTGAAATCATCATGGAAAAAGGACACTGGATGATGCTGATGAAAAGGGCAGTTAGTGCTGATGCAAATCCATGTCAAACAGAAGCTGTTGTGTGAGACACAGGGCAGAAATCCCCCAGGACCCAGCTGTAGATACTCTTCTCTAGTGCCAGGAAGAACAGGTGGGGATTACAAAAAGATCTTCCTAGGAATTTTTTTTGTCCTATGAGGCGATTGTCATCAGATATGATGCTCTGGAACAAAAAGGGAGAAATAGAATCCAAATAACCAGCCCCTTTGTAGATATCTTGGTTTAGGAAGCAATTACCCTCTCTGCCTCACACGCCTGGCTCCAGCACACCTCCAAAATGCACATGGGAAATCAGAATGTCCTGCTAGTGCCAGACCTGTGCCACAGTGCTGCCCATGGCTGTCAGGGCCAGACAGATGGATTTGGTTTCCTTGTCCCTGATTTCTGCTTCTTAAAAATGTACCACACAAGGTAAGAAACTATGTATTATTAATAAATGCTCTGCACGTAGTTTAACGTTAATAAAGACACATTAATATTTTCACTTAGAAACAGAGAAAAACAGGTTCTTTGATGGCTGGACTGAATCACCACCTGACGAGAAGAGCACTCTGAGCTGTGCACCCATGGTGTGTGCCCAAAGGCTTGCTAGCACCTTCCTGCAAAGCCCCACTGAGGCACAGGCAATACCCCCTCTCTCCCTTGCAGCAAAGGAGACAAGGATGCATCTTTTCAGTAGAGCCAGCATACAAATGACATAGCAATTCCTACATCCAGGAGAGGCTCCATTTCTTCCTCCTCACCTGCCCTCACTGATACATGAAGTCCCACCTGACTCAGATGCTGAAAAACACGTTTCAAGAAATCATCATCACTCTTGTGAGTCATGGGAGAAGGGGAGGAAATGACTCCAGGAGAGATGATTCAACTAAGGGGAAAGTTGAGACAGAAGAAAACACAGGTTGGAGAGAGGAAGGAGCTGTGGGAGCCTCACTGCTTTGAAGGAACTCAGCACAAAATGGAAGAAATTAATAAGATCCAATTTCCCTTCCTCCATTAGCTTCCCCATTTCCAGATTTTGTTGTGACTACCACCAATCCCAGATGTCAAGAATTGACACACAAGCTGGATGTAAAAGACTGCTACATCCAGGAGTACACTCAAAGATTCCTCTTGAAAGGACTAATTCAGGTCAACAGATCATTGTTTCCACTGTAAGACAGCACCAAGAGCTGTTACCTAACCAGCACTGCCAGAATCACTCCTGTGTCAGGTCTATCATCAGGCATGCCCTGCACAGCACACCAGCCAGTCCTGCCCAAAATCCCAACAAAAAGGGAGGCAAATTGGAAGACGAACAAGGTTATTTGTACCATAGACACAGCTCAACCCTTCATGCAGCACCAGAAAATGCACAAACTTTCTATAAGTTTGTGTGACTCAGAGCAAAGAGTAAGGAAAAACACAGTGATTGATGAGTTGAAATTCAAAGGTCAGAGTGGAACCACCCAGCACAGTCTTGCTGTGTAACTTGGGGTGATTACCCTGTGCATCCCACAGGAGCCACGTGTTGACCAGGTGTGTATCAAGTTTGAAACTACCTTCTCTCAATCATGTCTTCCTCCAGCATCTATAGGTGCTGCACATCTCTGGAACATTTAAAATGATAAATGCTCAAGCACACACACCAAGTATATGAACACAAGGATACAAGCTCGTGTTAAGGTAAAACTGGTTTCCCTGGTTTTCACTTCCACAATCCCAAATGCAGTGCTGACGGTCTCCACCTATTTAGTCCCACCTCAGCTCCTTTCATTCAAGCTCAAACACTTCATGCAAGTCCCAAATAGGATTATTCTTTACTTCCTAAAGTAATGAATTGAGTAAACAACAATCTTCTTCAACCAAACCCCTTCTCTAAGCTCCTTCTTACCCAGCCATTGAGATATGTTGAGATAGGTCACTTCCAAACTTTCCCTGCCTTAGTTACATCTCAGTTACTGCAACACCCCTTGGCTCACCACAGCACTTCTTCCTGTGCTCCCATTCCTGCCTACCAGCCTAAAGGATGATCATACTTTTTGGCTACAGTCCCTACACAGACACCATAGCTATGTTACCTGCTCCAAGCCCTTCCCTTTTCCACCACCCTTTCAGTGAAATAAGCCACTACCTGTATCCCATTGGCCACACTGTCAATTGCCCACTGCACAATTTCATGCTGCTTCATACAATCATGTTTTTGAGAGGACCCCTCAGCCCCTGGAGGTGAAGTACCCACACCTTTCTGCAGTGGAGAGGGTTCTCCATCTCTCCAGGAAGGAAATTACTTCTCTTCCCCAGTATCAGAGAATGCTGTAGAAGAGCATGGTCTTGCTGCTGCCTCATTACAGCCACTGCCAGGTGTTACTGAGCCAGCACCATCATCAGGTCACCTTGCTCCACTAGAGAGAAAATGAGTTCATTTTAAAAGGAGAGTTACAAAATAGGACGATAGCCTGGAAATGTACATAGACACCCATGAGGGCAACCCACACATGCAGTCAACAAGAAGTACCAGACACCAGCACAAACACTTCAGTGCATCCTCTCCTAAACAGAAAAGACCCTACTTGTCTGAAATGCTTCCACAAGCTATTGCAGGGACACTGCAGTACCTTTGGTCCCAATACAACCCCAGTCAAATAACTGGGTCAAATCTGCTGCCAGGCTTTGCTGTCACTTGTATTCTTGTGGCAGCACCTTCAGGTGTTTGCATGATGGTGGGAAGAGATAAAAAGAAAGAAGATACCAATAGTAGATCTCATGTGATATATCCTTGCCTCACATGCTCCATATGAACTTGTCCAGTTGCAGGATGCAGTTCCCAGGAAAGGCCACACAACCACAGAAATAACTTTGAAGCTGACATCATAATGCTACACCAGAACCAGCCCTCTTCTTTAAAATGAGCATCTCCATCAGAGGATCAGCACACGGGCCCATCTCCTTACCTTTAAAGCACGGACTTTCTTGGCCAAGAGGCTCTCAATGTCCCCTGCGACTTTCTCCACCAATTTCCTGGGCACGTTCTCCTTGACTTCAAACAGGTTTTTATTGTCATTGTAGATCTAAGAAGGGAAGCAAGAGAAAGAAAGACAGTCAATATTAGAGAGAAGTACAGCAGTCTTCCCATAGAAAAGCTGATCCTCTAAAAAAGAGGAATTCTAGCAATGTGGATTAGGTAACAATATAAGCTTTGGAAATCAGGAGAGCTAGGGAAGAAAGGCTTTGCAACCAGAAAAAAGAAATGCATTCGACCTGCTGCCCACACCACCAGCTTTAGAGCTGCCTGCCTTCATGCTTGAAGCCATGAGCATCCCACCCTCTCACTCAAAAGCTGAGCTGCCCACAGCACTGCCCACCCCCTGCCTCTGCTGAGCCAGTCCTGCAGCACAGGCAGAGCCACCACACTTCCTGCTGTGCTCTCTCTCGCCCAAACACATCCCTAAATCCCACTGGCTGGCTCCCCAAAGCCGCTTGTCAAACTTGGCAAGTGCAACTCCTCACCTGCCCGCAGCCCATGGGGACACACTGCCATGGGGCTCGTTTAGTGCAGAGCCCGGCAGCGCTGGTGCAGACAGGGCAGCTCCAGGTACCAGGAATGGGAGCAAGGGGATCACATGAAGTAGGATAAAAACCTCATCTATAGGCAAGCCACAGTAATTTGGCATCCACAGAAATGAGGATTTCTACAATCCGTCCAGAATTTGGCCAGGCTGTGCTGGGGAGAGGCACAAATCTATACCAGGATTATCCTGAAGGCCAGATGCAATTATCTGGATTTGAATGTTTGCACCCCAAGCAGCAGCAGTGACCCACAGACCCTTTCAAGCCACATCACACAACTTCAGGGGACAATGTCCAAGAGAAGTGCTGTTAGCATCAACATCCCCCAGCAAGAAGGAATCAGTCCCACCACAAGACTTCACAATCACCAACCCCCTCAGTCACCTCCTTAGATCACTTTGTGACTTGTTAACTCCACCTGTCTGCTAACTCAGGTGCAACCAGCACAGGGCCAAAGGGAGAAGCTTATTGCAATCAACTGAGATTAGGGAGAAAAAAATCCTCATGTCTTATCTTTTCTTAAGTAAGGTACATGAAGAAAACCACAAAGCAAATAGGATTCTGCCTCTCTCTGTATCCTCAGGCTATGTGCAAATACCTGCAACTCCAGACATGAAGACATGGGAGCAGAAAACCCTCCAAGGAGAGCTGAACCTCCCCACAGAGCTTAAGTTCAAATTCCATGCTAAGGATGCATGTTTGGCACCTACCCGAGCTTGCATGATCCTTGGGAGCTGAATCATGCTTTCCATGGGACAAACTCCCCTCCCTCCTGGAGCTTCATTACAGGTGAAAGACTCTGTCTATAACGGCTGGTTTGTTGCAGACCTGACCACGTCAACAAAGAGTTTCTGCATTCCCTGGTCTCTTCCTTTCTCACTGCACATTTGCCTCTCTCTGCCCCACCTGCCCTTGGGCTGGGAGCAGCACCCAAACAGCTTCCACATGACAAACACAGAATTTCCTCCCTCTTTCACATCAGACTAAGGGGAGTCTTGTCCAGAGACACCCACCAGGCTGATACCACCACAACTATTTTGCTTGGCAGAGGAAAAATAAAGGTATGGGCAGGCAGGTACCCAGGTTCTGCACAGCAGCACATCACACAGCTCAAGAACAGGATGAGACCCTCTAATATGTTGGGAAACTACTTGCTCCCCCATTTTCCTTCTCCAGACCTCCTAATGAGCTGGAGCAGGCAGAAACTCCACTTGCTGAAAGCAGCTGGTGATGAATTTGAGAGCCTGAGCAGAGACCTCCCCGCAACTTCCTCTTTCCCTTCATGGTTAAGCAAAGTGGTTTCTGAGGCTTAAGCTGCAGGAGAACACTCAGAGACTAAGCAAAAGGTTGGTCTTTTGGCTGTGCATGGTCCCCCCAGACCCACGGGGTTAATCTTCAGGCTTCAGCTTTGGTTTCTGCAGCTCTCCCTGGGGTTCCTGCTTTGCCCAAGCTCCTTCTTTCTTCCATGTCACTATGAAACTCCAAACAGCAGCCTCTCTTGGCAGCTTTATGTCCACACACACCATTACTCCATCCTACTCTAGCCAATTGTTTTTTTCCCCCAGAAAAGCCCCAAGGGACTCAGGTCACGTGCCCTGGCTGCCAGGTCAGTAATCTAGGTCAGCACACAAAAGGCTCAGACCTGTTAATTTCTGAAGTTTCTAGAAAAAAAACCAGCATTTCTGTGAATGTTGCTGGTTACTGACTTGCAAGAGCATGGCCCATGAGCTAAGAGCTGACACAGAGAGCCAGACATCTGTGATCCTCCTTCAACACCTCAGTCCCTATGAGGCACATGGAGCATGGCTCCAGCACCCCCCACAAGGCTCTGCTCTTACAGGTTCCAGACCTGCCAGTCTTCAAGGTAAGACAACTCCAGTCATTAAATTTTCAGTCAACCTGATTTCAAGGGCTTCACCCAAAAAATTTTGGTCCCCAAACCACCCATAACCATTTTGGTAAGTCCAGCCTTAGTACAGGTGACTGCTACATGAGCACAATGACTCTAAAGAAGATGCTTTAGAGTAAAAAAGGACATTTAAGAGGCATCCCCAGACTCCAGCAGAAATGATGTCAGCGAATCACAGAATGGTTTGGAAGGGACCTTAAAGATCATCTTGTTCCAATCACCCTCTCGTGGGCAGGGACACCTTCCACTAGACAAGGTGACTCAAAGACCTGCCAACCTGGCCTTGAACACTCCCAGGGATGGGGCATTCTCAGCTTCTCTGTGCAGCCTGTGCCAGGGCCTCACCACCCTCACAGTAATTAATTTCTACCTAATATCTAATCTAAACCTCCCCTCTGACAGTTTAAAGCTATTCCCCCTTGTCCTGTCACTCCATGCCCTTGTCCAAAGTCCCTCTCCAGCTCTCCTGGCGCCCCATTAAGCACTGGAAGGTGCTGTAAGGTCTCCCTGGAGTCTTCTCCAGGCTGAATAATCCCAACTCTCAGCCTGTTTCCACAGGAGCAGGGTGCTCCAGCCTTCAGAGCATCTTTGTTGCCCTCCTTTGGACCTGCTCCAACAGGTCCATGTCCTTTTGTTGAGGGCCCCAGAGCTGGACACAGCTCTCCAGATGAAGTCTCACAAGATGCAAAATACAATTTCTACATGTTCTTCACATCAGAGCTCCATCATACTCTGACCTTCAGATCAAAAAGCTTGTATTGCCAATAGAAAACCCTCCTGGCTAGAGAAAAACACCCCACATCGTCACAGAAAGAGTTAAAGTGAGGGATGGTTGACACAAAGCAATATTCTCTCATTCTTTTTTCCCCTTTGCTAAGTAACTGCATAACAAAGTCATGTGCTTGGAAGATGCAGGATACCTCCAGCTGAGCAGCAGCAATTAGGAAAGCAAAGAGGAGCAATCTTCAAGGAGAAAGCTTTGGGTACGGATGGAGTCCTGACATTAGTGTTTTCCTATTATGAAACAGAAAATGGGCTCCTATTGGTTACAGACAGAAACGGTGCCTGTCCACAAGGGAGGACAGAACAGAAAAAGAAACCAGGAGCTGTTTCTCCAGCCCTCTCTGCAGCCGCAGAGCTCTGCAGTCTTCTTGGCTGAACAGTTCATCGGCGTTAATTAGAACAATCCAAGACAAATTAACAGTGACCATACGTGCATGAGAACGTCCCAGACAGGCAGGGGAATGAATTGTAGGGCTCCAGGCAATTCAGAGAACTTCATGCTCTCCCCTGTAGCATTTTGCTTTGGGTTGTTCAGAACATGGCCAGGTTTTATCTAAGGTGACATTTCCCATATTGGGTTTTTCCTCAAGCTGAATCAAACAGAGAATTTTCTGGCCCAAGACATCCCAAACATTCCTCAGTGATGGCGAAAGCCCTTAGTTTTGTCCAGACTAGAAAGTCATTCTCATTGAAATTCTCCTGTGATCCAGTGCTCTGGGACCTGGGCTTGAAATTTGTAACAGCAGTGACCTCAGAGTCAAGGAGCCACTGCTTCCGATTCCATGTACGTACCCTCATACCCAGCTGTGCCAGCACCCTTGGGAGAAAGGGGTGCAGGTCATGTGCTCTGGGTAGATTGAGTTTTACTTTGTAATCCCTGAAGGAACAGGCCCCAATCCCTCACAGCCTCCCTGACATGCAGGGCAGGTAGGTGGCAATGCAGGGACATGAGAGCAAAGCCAAATCCTGCACTGCCCCAGCCACGCTGAAACAAGTACAATGCCCTTGTTTTAACTCTGCCCAATGTGGTTGACAAACCTGAAGTTACTGGACAGGAGAAGGGCTGCATAGAATCCCTGAACTACCAACACAGGGATTAGTCCTCAGGAGCACAGAGAAGGAAGCTGTTATACTTGGGGGATGGGGATTGAGACCAAATTATAAACTGCAAATCTCAATAAAAAGTCTGGAAACGACTGAAGTATGATGCAGGAGCAGAAGATCCAGTCATGGCAGTGGAGAGGAGTCCAGCAGGGGATGCTGAGAGTGAACTAGTAAGTGGCAAGAGCAGGAGGAAATATTAAAACCAGCAAAACAACAGAAAGCACTAACCTGAAACAGAAAAATAAAAACAAAGGGAAAAAAAAACAAAACAGTGGCAGGTGAGGGGAGAAAAATCAAACAGCTCAAGACAACCTGCAACAGGAAAAATTTAATCCCAAATATTCCTAAACATAGTGCAATTACAAACAGCTGTGAGGATGATCTAAACCAGCCCAGAAGTGCTAAATGGCCTCACTAAAAAGTAGAGCTGGTAACACAAGCAATTGCCAGCACACGTTCCCAGCAGCACCTGTACAGTCAAGGAGGCAGATCTGATACTGCCTTAGAACATCCATTCTCTAAATTCACTTGTTTGCCTTGCTGCTAATGCACAACAAATGATGCTCATCTCTGCCATTAATTCCCTCTGTGCCTGTATATCCAGGGAGATGTCAGGGTTCAGAAAAAGCATTTGCCTCTCACCAGTTCCCTGTGAGTGCACCCAGCATGAAGTTTGGCAGCCTGAGAAGGAAATGGGTGCAGAAGTACTCCCCTCCAAGCACAGAAATCATCACTTGCTGAGCTGCCATTAGAGGACCCAGCACCTTCCTGTGGGTCAAGGTATCTGATGACAAAACAGGAAGGAAAATAAGTCCCAGGACAGCTGCCTTTGGGCACCACTAGAAAGTAAAAATTGTCTCTTCAGCCTCAGCCTTGCTGTCTCCTATGGGCATTGGCCCCCCCTGCCAACTGTCTGCAGAGTCCTTACCCAGGACAGGAGAGAGGACACTGATGGGAAGGCTGGGGTGGTGGGGTACACCTGCAATCCAAAACAGACCCTCACTTTCTCATTTTCTCTCCCTCCAATTCCATTTCCCATCCCCCAAGAAGCATCCAATCCCCAAAATCAGAGGAGCAGAACTCTACCATGCTTGCACAGCATCACCTCCACGCCAAGACTCTGCCTTCACCCCATTTAAGAACAACAACAACCAAAAAGCTGAACCCCAATGTAAGGGCTGCTAACTCTAGCAGCTCTCGGCCCTGGGCCAGGATACAGCTCGAACCCCACAGCTCAAACCCCAGCTGGCACGTGCTTAGGACCAGGAAGGGAGAGGCTGTGGTGCTCTGGCTCCTGCTGGAAAAGCATTTAATCTGGGTAATAGCCATCTTCCAGACATTAATTTTTTTTCTCCCACCCCTGTATGGATGCAATACACCAGGTTTGGACAGCTGCGGTCCAAACAGCAGCATTTAATCACAGTGCAAACCTGGCATGTTTGCAAAAGAGCAAACTGCTGTGTGCAGCAACAGAACGTCTGCCTTCCTGCTCCCAGAGCATCCCACCTCAGAGTCAGGGTGCTCCCAACACGGGAGGCCAAAGACCAACCAGTACTTCTGCAGGCACGACAGCTGTGCACATCTGAGATAACCCCTCATGTCCCAGAAATGGGACTGTGCCATGTCACACCCCACAAAAGCCAGCAAGCAGGAAAACAAAAGTGGTTTCGCACCTGGCATTGTTACAGGGCAGGAAAGGCCTCTGTTCAGGGGTATCCTTCAAGCTCCTGCAGCCAGGCCTATGCCTGAGATCAGCTTCGTACAGTGACCCAGATATGGCCTCTGCAAAGGGAACTAGTTGGTACAACCAATACTGTAGCAGAACAGTATTGCTGTTCTGCAGGCACTGCTTGCTCAGATGCTCATCTAGTGCTTCTCCTAGAGCTTCAGGGTGTGTTGGTGTTCCCCACACAAGTGTCATTCAGGCCCCTTTTGAGTCTCATCTCACCTACAGTGGGGTCTTGCCTTTTCCTCGCAGCTCAGTGTATGAGTGAAAAGGAAGGGGGAGAACCCTTCAGTGAACAAGCTTGTGCCTTGTGTACACAGAGCAGACCCATCTGATGAAGAGGGAGCTAGAGGAGAATTGCCCAGTAATATAAGTGACCAGCAAGAGCACCATGAGATGGTCCAGGCCAAGCAAGGAGCACTGTGGTCGGGTAACAGGGAGGAAAAGGAATGCCAAACCCCAGAGATTCTGCTGGAAGATGGAGTCTGGTCAGGGCCACAGGCAGAGAGCAGAGACAGCACGATTCCCATCTCACCCCTCATCCCTGCCGCACCTACTGTTGTTAAATTTCATCGTCTGGTGCTTATAGTTCTTGCAATGATGGTAATCATCGTGGTGTCTATATTACATTAGGAGGATGTCAGCCTCGGTGCAGCGTCAGGGATAATCAAGCAGTCAGTGATAAGAGCAATAGCGGCCTCGCTGACAGCCCGCCAGGACAGGCAGTGCTGCCGGTGCCTCCTTGTGCAGAGCACATCACACACCACTGCAGGGGCGAGGGGGATGGGGACCAGCACGGGGATGGCCTTCTGGTGAAGCAGTTCTCAGCCAGGAAGGTGCTAGATCCTGGAGTCGGAAGGCGGGAAGGCAAAAGGAAGCAGCTGCAGGCGAGCACTGGTGCACAGTTCAGAGAGGGCTTTGCAAAGCTACCTCACACCAACTCCCAGAGCTGGTACCATGGACACCTCCAGCCCTAAGGACAGATCTGTGAGCACAGCCCTGAGCCCAGTGCCCTCCATGTTGCTTCATTAGGAACAGTCTGAGCAGTGTCTCCCACAGAGCTCAACCTGCCTTTTCCCACCACCTGTCTTGTCCTCAGCGTGAGCTGATGCTCCTGCGGCCCGTGGACGTACTCCAGCACGTGCAGGAGGCTAAAAGAGCTTGACATTCAGTAACCCCATCTCCCTCCCCCCCTGTGCAGTGCCATTTTCCTGCTGTGCTCCATCCTTCCACCTACTTAATAAAAAAATCAAGCACCCTCTGAGCAGCTCTTCACAGCTCTCCCGCAGAAGCAGGACAGGGAAATGTGCAGTTTAGTTGCTCCTTGGGGATGGTCAGCTATAATTGAAGCAAACAAACCATAGAACTAAGGTCTCCCCAGTTTACTAAAGAGCCGGCTAAAAGGCAGCACTACCAAAGAGGGCATAAGGGAAGAGAGAAAAGCAGCCCATGCCACCAGGGAGAGGCAGAGCTGCTCCAGTGCTCCCTGTCCTGCCGCAGCACTCATATCTCCCATCCTCTGTGGCACTGGCTGGACTTCTGCTCTCTCAGCTCAGGATCACCAGCCTCTGCAGCTGAGACTTCAGCCCTGCCAGCCCTGAGACTGCTATACATAATTTAGCAACTCGACAGGGATAAAGGGCTATGCACGGTTAGCCTGGATTATAGAAAACCTCTCCCTGCCTGGAAAGCTGCTTTTAGTCTTCATCAGCCCAAACCCTTGTATGGGGAACTCTCAGAGCAACAGACTTGCCAGGGTGTTTGCAGAGAGTGAATCTTCTGCAAGGAAATTCAGTACCACACAACTTCAAACTCAGTCTTCTCCTTTCATATAAAGGGCTGTAAAAATAAATCACTGCATAGCTGAAAACAGAAGGTCTCAACCAGGCTGGGAGCTCTGCCCAGGCTCTCCTCTGCACTCTCACAGCCACTTAGAAGGTGTGGGTCTTGCTGCCAGGTCAGGGCATAAGCCCACCAGAGCTGCTGTGCTAATGTATGAGAGGGAGAGAACAGCTACGGCTTCTCAGACAAATGCCCAAATGCACTCAGAGATCACATGGTCTCTAAAGGTACAAATGCATACAGTAAAACACAAACAAAACAAAAAACATACCTGATCCTTGACTCTGGCTGCTGTCTTGGTTATATGGGACATAAGAAAAGCTTCAGGAAGGAAAACAACAGTATTTTTGAAAGGTGCCTCAACTACTTTCCTTCAGGATATATGCTGAAGAACTAAGCAGTTTGATTGTCTACACAGAACACGCTTACCTCAGATAAACAGCATTCAAATTGCACCTAGAATACCCTGGGTGCATCCAAGGAGGGATGCTGTCACAGATAAAGAGGTGCTATTTTGCAAGATTTCAGGTTGGATGTTATGAAGATATTCTTTACTCAAAGAATGATGAGTCCCTGGAACTGTTGCCCAGAGAAGCTGTGGATGCCTCATCCCTGGAAATGTTGAAGGCCAGGTTGGATGGGGCACTGAGCAACCTGGTCTAGTGGAAGGTGTCCCTGCCTATGACAGGTTTGGAACAAGACAGTCTTTAAGGTCCCTTCCAACCTAACTCGTTCTAGGATCCTATCATTTCCATCACAATGGATCATACTGGATTTTCCCCAACACCCCTGGATCAAAAGCTGCACTGATACAGCAGTGCAAATCCTTACACGTGAAGCTCTTTCAGAAACACATGCTTGATCTATATTGGATGGACAGAACTCAATTTCCTTCTGGTTTACCTATAAGTAAGGACAAGAACCAATTCAGAAATGGATCCTCAGTTTAACCAGAAGAGGTTGAAGTGCTCTCTCAGGCAGACAGGCACACGCTCTGCTGAAGCACCACACTGGACCAGTGAAGGGGCTGGGAGGAAGGGGACACCAAAGGAGAGTTCAGATGAGAAGGAGATTGGAGTTGGAAGCCCAGGGAGGGAGGGAGGCTTCGTGTTGGGACCAATGGCTTCAGAGAGCATGGGAATGAAATGAACAGGAGAAGATGATGAAAATCATCAGAGAAAGATAAAGCAAACATCTCTGCTTCTCAAATTCCTCCTGGACTCTGTGTGGTCACAATTCTGCCTTTTTTACAGCTGCTGGACAGTTTAAAATTTCATTTTATTATGCTGTTTTTTTCCTCAAGGCTAAACGTTTAGGACGCTAAAATTACAAAAGTTCACATAGATCCAAAATGGGATCTCACTGGACTCCGTTTCCCTGGCATTTCCCTGGCAGCGAGAAAGACCACCACTGCTCAAAGAAATGGAAAATATTTCACCAGGGTCTTTTGCCAAAGCACCCCGGCAGTGGCAGTGCCATGCCCAGGGCTGCTGCAGGTGGGCAAAGGCTGTTCCCTGTGACTGTACCCCAAGCACACACAGCTCCCTTACTTGCTCTGCACTGAATGGTGCAAGACTCTTGGATCCTCAACAAGTTGACTTTAAATAAATAACCAGACCTCTTTCCCAAAATATCTTCTGTGCCAGAAAAGCTGCTGTTTCTTGAAGGAAGGGCTGTGAAAAAAGGCTGTGCCATGCAGCCTCTAACACTAAAGCTCCCAGACATATTTTGCAGGCTTCCTTTTAACAACACAAGAAAAAGAGTAACAATTACCTCACACTGCCTTTTATTTTTATTGATGGCTACCACTGGCCAAATTCAGCTCTCAGCTGCAGTGATGCAAATTTGGGATAACTCTACTGACATGGAATTAAACTAAATCTCTTATTAGAGCTAAAGCAATTGAAATCTAGGCCAGCATAAGTCAGCACTGTCAACATTTACCCCCACGGTTTTCTGCAGAGTAATGATCTATTTTAAAGAAATTGAACTTTCAGAAACAGCAACTTTGCATTTCTCTTGATTTACCTTCTGATTTAAATGGTGGTGCTTTCTCTGCACTTCAGAGATTCATGTTTACAAGGTTTTCTCCCTAATCTCAAACAGTGGAAGCATTTCTGTAAAGGCACAGACTCATTGGAAGCAAGGCTGGAAGAAACCCGCTTGTCCAACCCATCCCTTCTGGCTCAGTCAGGACCCACCTAACCTATGTTGTTTAGCCCTGCTCTAATCCACTGCTGCTGGAGAGCCCAAGTTTCCCAGGCTGATGTCCTCCAGTGTTTTCATAGCATAGTCTGGGTTGGAAGAGACCTTAAAAATTATCTTATTCCAAACCTCTGCCACGGGCAGGGACACTTTCCACTATCCCAGGTTGCTCCAAGCCCCATCCAGCCTGGCCTTGGACACTTCCAGGGATAGGCCAGTCACAGCTGCTCTGGGCAACCTGCACCAGTGGTTTACCATCCTCACAGTAATTAATTTCTTCCTAATCTCTAATCTAAACCTCCCTTCTTTCAGTTTGAATCCATTCCCCCTTGTCCTGCTATTCCACGCCCTTGTCCAAAGGTCCTCTCCATCTCCCTTGGAGTCCTAAAGGCACTGGAAGGGCAGTCTGCTGGGAATTTGTTACTTATGTTTAATACAAAGTCCTCACTGTTGTGGAATATGCTTATAAAGCTTTGCCTTGTCCCCAGAGGATATGGAGAACAGATTTGCAGACAGCTTTCTTTCACACGTTTCCAGACTCATCTTTTCTCCTGCTGGTGTTTCCTGCCCCCTGAGCCAGCGGGGTTGAGAAACTGAGACTAACAAAAATACACCACATATCTGGAGAACTAATAAAGAGGTGGCCCTCTGCAAAGTCATAGCTGAGGTTTTCAGCTTAGTCCAACCTCCAAAGCCTTACCAGCAAGTCTTGAGCAGCAGAATCAAACCCTCCAGCTGGGAAAACCAGCCCAGGTTTGTTTTCCACACAGTCTTAGAGAGACACAGGGGCAGGACAGATATGTACCCACAGAGATCCCACAGGATGTCTCTTCTGAAGGCAACCTCCAGAGATCTGACATCTGAATGGAAAGGCTTCACTGAAAAATTCAGAAACCTCTGCAGCATCACAGAAAACAAGGCTGGGAGGGATCTCATCAACTCATGTAGTCCCAGCCTGCTCCGATACCCCAACAGAAGGTAGTATCATGGATATGTCATTTCTAACATAATTGCCACAGTTCTTGTTCCTACCATGTTCCTCTGACCTGTTCTTAAAGAAATCCAGTGATGGAAATTTCTGTGTTTCACAAGACAAATTGCTCTAATACTTCTCAATCATACTGGAAAGCTTTTTCTGATGCCTAAACTGAAAATCCCTTGCTGCAATTAAAAATCATGTTCTTGGTGGAAAGACCTCAAATGAACAAAACCAGGCACTTCTGCCTTGTGCTGCTGTGCCCCACTATATATCTGAAGATTTGTCCTATTTTAGTTTTTACTCTTGTAGGCCAAAGACCTCATATTCATTTGTTCTCTCCTTACAAATTAATGCTTTTCAGACCCAAGTGTCTTGGGTTCAAACTACATCTGGCATCACTCCTACTGGCCAACAAACTCTGCCTATGTTCACTGCTAAGATTGCAGGAGGGCTGTCCCACAGGTGGGGAAGAACTCAGTCCTTAGATCCCCATTGCCCCCACAGAATAACAGTCTGCAGGGAAACACCCACAGTGTGAAAGCCAGAGCTGGACCAGGGGAGCCAGAAGTACTCACTTGGATGTGCTAAACCACCATCACACACATCTGTGCACACACTCTTGCATCCCCACCTGCCTTGGCCTCCCCTTCTTCAGTTCTTCCCCAATATTTGAGGGCTCTAGTCCCTGCTGTCCCAGCCCTTTCCCCTGCACACAAACACACACTTGGGAACACAGGGCCGAGCTCCAGACCCATCAGTCCGCACAGGCACAGCTCTGCCTGCACTGCCTGGCAGCACAAAGCACTATTTTGGCTCCACACCTGCACTCTTCCTAAGACAGCCATGATCTTAATTAAGCTTTAGGCACAGGCAGGGAGCAATTTTCTGGCACTTAAGGCTGAGAGGAGGGACTCAGTCTATATTCCCCCTTTGCCACAGGCACAGCACTGACCTGCCTGTGTGATTGTTGGCAAATCACCTTCCCGTGTCTGCATGGTCTCACTGACCTCCCACTTTGAAAGAATTTATCGTTAATTTTTGCAAAGTGTTGTGGAAGCCTCAGAGGAAAGGTAGCACAGGAATGGAGAGTATTAATATTCCACCAAGAGTCTCTAGGGAACGACCGGCACATTAAAGCTTCTACAAGCAGAAACAACACTCTTGCACAGCTCAAGGCAGACCCCCAAAGCACTGGCAGATTTTTTTCATCAGCATTAGGAAGCACGTATGTGGCCTGTCATTACGCATCCAGAGCAATGTCCCTGCCACATCCAAGAAAACATGACAAGGGAAGAGCAGGAACGGGGATGGATTCAGATCTACTTGGTGTAAGAAAAGGTTGCATCAGGCAACGCATATGAAGTATTAGTCTCCTGCTGTTCCAGCATAAAGTTAATCAGGGACAGAAATTAATCCCTCCTGACAGCATGTTGCCAATTTCTGATTTCATCCCCATTTCCTCATAGCTTATCATCAAGGGAAGTGGGAACTTGTAGCATGGACATGCCTGTCACATGCCTCTTCTTTTGGCAGAGGCTCACACGCACCAGCCACGGGTTCCCCTACACTCAGAGAAGCACATCCATGCTCTGCACGCACACAGGTCCCCTCACATCCCTGCAGAGTCACCATTACACAGGTAGACAGAGAGAAGTTATGCATGTGCTTAAGGCAAAATATGTGCCCAACCATCAGCTTTACTCCAAGACAGTAGGAGGGAGGGGGAAGAGCAAGACGAAAGAAATCCTCTCCCCTGAGGGACGGTGCCAGAAGAGCAAAGTGGCATTTACAAATCATAAGCATTTCCCTTCCCCGCTCTCTGCTCCTTTGCCCAGAATGTTAATTAGCATTGCTCTAAACAGCAGCAGCAAAAGCAACCTCAACTGCTTGAAAAGAAACCTGGTTGGGAATTTTTTCAGATGAGACATTTAAACTCAAATGGTGAGACATGATAGTGATGCAGCAGGTGCTTTTTAATGCCACCTTGTAACTTCCCTCCTAAAACTAGGGAGTTCTGAAAAAATACCCTATAATTTCCCAGGACCAGAGCATTCTGCTTCATGTTCCAAATGTGATGGGTGTATTCTGTAGCAGATCATGGATGAAGCCCCACAGCATGGCAGCAGTGCCCTGCTTACTCCCACAGTCCTGAAATGTGTCACTGCACTCCAGGCTGGGCAACCCTAAAGGCTGCTTTGCAGTGCGGTTTAATTGATCACATAACAGCAAAGTGGGTTTGCAATTATATTCATAAATAATAATGCTGACTTGTTTTTGTCATAAATAAAACTTAGATGATTATATACACCCCATATATCTCTGTGTTTGGATTATCAATATACATCTTAAACTATCACTAAATTTTAGCTACAAAAAGCAGAGCAGGAAACTGGCTTCACAATTTGTTTGTCCTTTAAGTGCCATTCCCTTTCCTACTGTATGCAAGTTTCCTCATCTGACTTCTCAAAACTACCATTACCATCAGAAAAACCCTCTGCCCCCAGTGATGGATGCCAGGTTTCTGGCACATCAGGTGCCACAGCTTACACTGACAGAAGGAACCTGCACCCCATCTCCTGGACAACACAGGTGACAGGGCTGCTGGAATTAATTCCTGCTGAAATGAGAAACAACAACATCCCATGGACCGAAACAGTTGATATTACACATGTGGAGAGCAGGTCTTAGTACCAAACCCATGGCCAGCTACCTCTGAGTGAGGTGCCCAGACTCTGTGGTGATGCCCTCCTTCTGCTTTATTTTCCCAGGTATCAGGCTGAGGAATTTCACAAGTAAGTGATTCTGCATGGGGCTTACTCAACAGGACATAATTGACTCTTGTTGCAAAGAATTAAGTGCTCTCAATAGAGATGTCCATTTTTAATGCCTTTTTTTATTCTTACTAATGAATTAAGCCAAGATAACACCAAGTAGTTCCCAGATGAGACTGATTGTCAAGCAGATGAGGATTTTATCAATAGATTTTTTTAAAGCTCAGCTCAGAAAAATCATAACAAAAAAGATATAAGCAACCAGAAATGCCTTTTCCTCCTTGAAAAAGCATAGAGTAATCTCTCCAGGAGATTCCTTTCCCAGCTATGTTAGTTATTACTGCCTCTGCATGGTTTCTAGTTATGTCCGCATTTGAAGGAAAAAATGCCCGAGTTCACAAACCTCCTTTATCTGAACCTTAGAACGCTTTGGTGAACACTTTGAATGAAATGACCCATAAAGTGATTAACAGTTTATTAACATAAAGGGCAAGTCACAACACCACCACAGAAAAGCAACACATTGTTTCTAGACTCACTGGGGAGTTTGCTCATGGACACTAACGTTCTCACTGGTGGGGTTTTTTCCTCCCCTCCTTTTTTAAAGGCTTTGCTTACATTTTCTCCTACCCCTCTCAATTCTGCCTTAAGCCCACTATCCTTTCAGTTCATGGACAAGTATTCAAACCTGTCACAGACATTGCTTCCGGAAGATCACGCCTCCAAATTGCAGAAAACACATACTGTCTATCTCAGCTTGCTCCAAAAATCCCTCACAAGCAGCATGGAAATGTTAAACACTGTAGCTTCCATCATCTGTTCACTAGATCTCAAATGCTTTTCCAGATCTTCCTGTGCCCTGCTACTCAGGGTCCCTGTTCTTGCCTCTTCGCTTTGCTCATGGGGCACAAAGAGGTCCACCACCCCTCACTGTTTTTTTGGCAGCTCAAGGCTCCCAGGAGGAGACCACACTTCCTACAGGGGAGCCTGACCTGGGTATGCAGGACATCCAACTTGCAGTTCCACATGTGGACAGGGACCTGGTTTACAGAGCTGCTTTGCAGCCTGTGTGACTGTCTGACCAGGCTCATCTCATTTTCTGGAGGAGGGAAGAAGGGCTTCACCCCCCTGAAGCATTTCCTATGCCAAAGTTTTGCAGCATGTGGGTAGGAAAAGGACAGGACAAGGCACAGCAGAAGAAACCATGCCTGGGAAGCTGATCTGTTCAGGAATTCAGCACAGTCTGCATGGCCAGGCTGGACAGATGCTGAGGTTGAACTGAGGAGCTTCACACAGCAGATGGTCAAGGAGCTGTGATTTGCAGGTAATCTAATAATCAAGTAGTCATATCAGTGAGGATATGAGCCACGGGGTCACAGGGGGTTGGCACACTTCCCCGTTTCTGTAGAAGTCATTGGACAGTACAAAGCAAGGACATTAACTGTTTAGCTCTCAGCTACAGCCAGCAGTAGCTTCCTTTAGAAAAAAAACATCCCTGTAGGGCTCAACCCAGAGCCAAATCTGCAGTGACACTTAACCTCAATCTCCACAGCTGGACCATGACAACCAAGGAGCTGCCACCTCCTCTCCTTCCCCCATCCTACAGCCCTGCTGCCAACACAAGCAACTCTGCTGCAAGTCTGCTCAAAACACTGATCCAAATAAACTAACCCTCCCAAAATTTCCAGTTGGGAATAAGCCATATCAAACTCTGAGCATGTTAAGCCAGCTTGAACTCCTTGGAATGCCAGGGCTGACTTCTTCACCCTATCCTGCTGCATCAGACACAGGATACCTGTGGTACCAGCAAGGGAGGAGGAGACAGAGAAAGTCCAGGACAAAGCCCTCCAGTGAAAATAAAAGCCACATTTCTAGAAGCTATGAAATGCCATTACTCGCTCTTTACAGCCCAAACAACAAAAAACCCTGTTCAGATATTTTTTTTATTAACTGTCACAAAATGATGCAATGCATATAGTGTAATTATGCTTAAGTGCTTTCCATGTTAAATGTCATTTCAGTTATCACTTCTTAAATGCAATTTTTATTGAGTGCACAATAATAATTTAGCAAGTAAACAGGCAAGTTACAAGAAAAGAGTGGAAGTGCAGGGGGAGGTGGGAAAGCCTCAAGTGTGACAATGAAATGCACTGGGGTACATGGAGCTGTTACTTCTGAAAGCTTGGAAAGAATTATAAAAAAGCCATAAATTACAAGGTTGCAAAATGCAATAAATTACAGCCTCTACAAAAGGCAGATAATGGAAATGAGAAAGGAGAGAGGGAAGGGGGAGGAATCTACATAATTTGTCACCACTGACCCCAGACATCTGCACAGCATGCAGAGAGCACAGGAAATATTTGGGTGTTCCAGTCTCCTCACAAAAAAACAGTGCTCACAGGCCAGTGTGGGGGGGTCAGTTTTAGGGGCACTTGCTCTCTATTGGCACAAACACAGGACACTCCCCCAAACGAGCAGCCTCCTCTGCATCAAAAATACCTTGGGCAAAACAGGGAACTCCAGGCCAAAGACCAACAGCCCTACACTTTGTAGAAGATAAAACCCATCAGTCTGCCAAGCCAGTGGGAATGGGGTGCAGTCAAGTGCAACACACTCAGAAGGGAGAGGTATGAATGCACTTAATCCCACCATTAATCATACAATGGTTTGGGTTGGAAGGGAGCTTATAGATCATTTTGTTTCAACCCCCTGCCATGGATAGGGACACCTCTCAATAAACCAGGTTGCTCAGAGCCCAGTCCAACCCGGCCTTGAACACTTCCAGGGATAGGGGATCCACAGCTTCTCTGGGCAACCTGTCCCAGTGTCTTAAATACAGGCTTTCAAAAATACAGCCTTTAGTTCTTTTCCTTTGCAGAAAAGGGTTCTGGGGGCCTTGGTGCACATGAAGTTGACCATGAGGCAGCAACATCCCCCTGCAGCGAAGCCAGACAATGGTACCCAGGTCTGCCTAAGGAAGATCTGCCAGCACATCAAAGGAGGTGATCCTTGGAGTGCTGGGTCCAGTTCTGGGATCCCCAGTGCAAGGGAGATCCAGAACTGCTGGAGAAAGTGCAGAAGAGGACACTCAGATGCTTAAGGGACTGGAGCATTTCACATACAAGGGAAGATGGAGGGAGCTGGGACAGCTCAGTCTAAAAAAGAGAAAGCTAAGGGGTATCTTAGCAGTATCTATAAATACCTGAAGGGAGGGTATGAAGAAGACACAGCCAGGCTCCTCTCAGTGCTGCCCAGCAAGAAGCAACAGACACAAACTGAAACACAAGAGGGTCCATCAAAGCATAAGGGAATACTCGATTTCCCCCCTACTTGTGAATGTCACCAAGTACTGGTAGAGGTTGCCCAGAGAGATTGTAGGAGGACCTTCCTCCTTGAGGATATTCCAAAGCCATCTGAACAGAGCCCTGAGGGACCCACTCTAGGGTCTTTAGCACAAGAGGGTGAAACCTTTACTGCCATTAAGGCTGTGTGTAGATGCTGAACCAAAGATGGCAGCAAAGACAGACAACTTTCTACAAAGCAAGTGGAGCCGGCAGCCAGGAGACAGCCAGTGCTTATGGGAAAACACATTCACATCAGAAACACTCTTCAGTGGCAATGCCAAAGTCCTTTGGAGGAAAACAACAACCCACACTCCAGGAGCAAAGGGCAAGAGCAGGTAAGATGGTGCCAGGTGTGGGAAGGCACAGCTCCCTATCGATTTCACAGCTGGCTGGGTCTCCAGGAATCAGTGCCCTTGGGGTTTCAGGATTTTCAAAACAAAGCCACCAAGCAAAAGGAAAAACCCACTAGAGTAAAACCAACAAACAATACAGAGGCAGCCAAGTTTGAGAGTGGAGATGAGCAGGATCTTAATCTCTGGAAAATTAAATCAGAAGAAAATGAAACAGGCACCAATTTTGGCTGACAGAAAGCATCCTCCTTTCAGGAGCATATGTGCCAGGTTTATTTGATTAAAACTTGTCAGGATGGGAAAGAAGGGAGTATTTTCATTATTGAAGTGGGAGTGAGGAGGAAGAAGTGGCCTATAGTTGCCATAGGACCATTTTTAGTACTAATGGTAGCAAATAGTCCCAGTGGACAGGAGTAAAATTATTGTACAGGTTAATATGTCATTGCTTGAGGACAGAACTTTTGCAGGAATGGAATGCAGGCGCCTGGTGTCCATCAGAGCTCTGGGCTTACACTGCAACCTCTGAAATAGTCTGTCAGTTGCTTTTACTGCCTCTAGACCTCAGGGAAGAGAAAACCAGCTTCGATTGACTGGGAGCCCGAGATGAGGTTTTACTACTGCAGTGACAAGTCCTGGATATTCCTCAGCCAATGCCGAAGGGGTAGGACAGGCTGGACATTGCCAATAGCACCCCAAGGGCCTTCATGAAATGAGTTTGGCAGGGTTCAGCTTAACTCCCAATCTGTCCATTCTTTCCCTCTGTCTAATCCAAGTCCCACCTCCTGAACACCACCACAAGAAAGGCCTGAGCAGCGTCCCGAGCAAGGAAACCAGCTTCTCAGCCTGTGTGGGCAGACAGGCAGAGGGAAGAGGAAGCCTGTGCTCATGCCTCCATTACAGAGAGGTTAAAGAAACTCGGGCAGCAGAACTAGGTAGGAAAGGTAGGTCAGGCCAAGGCAAACCAGCGGGGCACAGGCAGGCAGCACACACGGCAGAGCCAGCAGCACATGCTGCAGTCCCAATGCCCTGCCAGTACTGGCAAACTAGGCAGCAAAGGCTCCTCAGAGAGAGGGCTGAGATAATCCATGGTCCCTTCCCTCTCTCCATTGCTCCCTGAGTGATCCAGCCTCCTGTGCTGATATTCTCCAACACAAGTTGCTAATCAGGGCACAGCACGAGCAGGGGCCAGCAGGCACCAGGCTCCAGCACTTTTTTCCCTAGCAGGAGCTGAGTACTAGCACTTCCCCCAAATAAAAAAAAAAAAAAAACCAAACCAAACACAAACCCAAAAAAACAGCATCTCTGTTTTAGATGAACTGGGGACAAAAGACTTCAAAGGTTTCAAACAATACAGAAGCAGAAGGTTAAAGGCAATGCAGTTTCTAAGGGAAGAAGAGTTAACCCCAGGGTCTGAATGGTCCTGCCACTCTCTCCTCCACGCTCTGCTCCCTGGCCCCAAATTACACTGCAGCATCATAACAAGTATCTGCCAGCACCAGCTCCTCTGCCTGTATCTTCCCGGTTCAGCCCCATCCCAGGAGACATCCACCACCCACATCCCTTCTCCTGCCATGCTATGGGCTCTGTTTCTCTTTCCCAGCTCTCCCTTGGCCCTGCGTTCAGAGGAGACCAGCTAACAAGGACAGTCCTTTTGGAGCCCTTGAGCTTGTTAAGTTATTCAGCTGTGTGATACCAAGTGGAACAGAGTCACTGAACTTTACTAGAGACACCCAGAGGTGTTGCCAGCCCAGGCAGCTCACACCAGGCTCTCTTGCAGACACCCCCTCTGTTCACACTGGTGGCCACCAGCTCAGGATGCTCCTCTGCCCACAAGTCACTGTCCGTTGTGTGTGGGGAAGAGGTAGAAGTAACCCATCCACCAGTGACTGCCTTGAGGCAAGCAGGAACCAAAACACAAGCCAGGATCCTTCCAGCAAGATCACTGTCCAAACTCCCTCCAGTTCCTTCAAGCCCCAACCTCCACTGTCCCTTGCCTTCAACCTCATGTGCCAAACAACATGAAATATTCTGCAATTCCCCTCACAGCAATCAATTCTAGTGCTGCTAAAGATGGTCTCTTCCATGTCTAATGGTCAGGATAAAGTCTGTCCTTGCACTCCCTTTTCTCCCACCCTGCTCTCTGCCTCTGCAGCACAAAGACCCCTCTCTGCTTGTGGCCAGAAGATTGTAACCCTGTTGGAAAAGCATGCTTTGTAACCCCTCAGCCACGAATCTATATGGACAAGAGCTACAAAAGCAATTTACCATCTCATTTCAGGATTCTGCCAGCAGCTACAACATGGAAATGAGGGAGGCTGCTCTCTGTTGCAGCCTTTAAATACTTGGACTCAGTTTGGTCAGGTTTACCCTCCTGACATTGCTGCCAACACCCATTGCCCTTACCTGAAGCACTCAGACACCCACAAGGACAGGTTTCCAAGAGTTTGGTATCTGGGATAGGATTTTTACAAGGTTTCCACATGGGTAATGAATGCTAAATAAGGACTTGAGCACAGGAAACTGGAAAACCCACTACCTGCCCAATAATCCTAAATCTGGTCCCTACCTCATGATGCTTCTGACCACGACTCATTCCTCCAGTGTTATACCAGGTAGAAACTATATCCTTTTGATCTTGGTCACCCCTCAGAGTTGCTAAATGCTTCTCCTGTCTCTTTCCTTTCCTGCCCTTGTCCAGCTCTCCCCGAAACATCAAGGAGACAGAATCATTGTACCAGCTCTTGATTTTGGGAGACAGCAAGTGATGGCCCCAAAGCAATCAAAACAGAGGGCACAGCACAGGAAGGCAGGGGAGTTGGAGTCAGGCTAAATAAGGGGTGCAGCCTTCACCACAGCTCCTCCTGGCACAGGCTGCCCCCCAGCAGTGGCTGTCCCCTCTTAACACTCTGGAACCAGGGGGTATAGAGCAGAGCTGCTGAATGTCCCCATGAAAGTGAGCAGAAATCAATGATGTGCCATTCGAGCCCTTGAGAGCATCCTATCTAATCAAACAGACCCAGAGAAAACAGCATCTTATGGGCCATAAAACACCAGCGGCTTATTCCCCTCATAAATACTGAGCTGACACCACTACTGCTACAGCCCCTTTGGCTCTTCCTTCCTCCTCTCCCATCCTTCCACTTGAACGCTCGGCTGCTGACAGCTCCTAATAACTTGGACTCCGATGCGGTCCCTGACTGCCTAATCAGGGTTACATTAATGAAGTGGTTATCTCATCCAGCCCGACCCCAAAACATCCTCTGCAGAGCAGTGCCCATGCCCAGCACACCAGGGAAACGGGTACTTTCAGCAGCAGCCCTTGGCTGGTGGGGTCCAACTGCACGGCATGAAACAAGCTCTAGACAGCCCGAAGGAAATGCTGGCTCTGCTCAAGCCCACAGCAGAGAGGCCCAATGTTTCAGCCTCGTTGCAACATTCAGGGTCATAGGAGCAGCCTGTACCCTGTCCCTACCCCTTCTCCCACCAAGCCTTCCTCTGCCAGAGTTATCAGGAGTTACCCAGGCACACAATCACAGCAAGGGAGTCTTCTCACACCTAGTTCAGGGTGAGGACAAAGCACACCTGAGCCTTGTGAACATGATGAGAATCAGAAGCAGCTTAAAACAGAATATTTGTCACAGAGGCTTTGGGGACCTTTTCCCTCTTCCTGCAGGGTAATGGAGTTTACCACTGCTCCCCTAGCACAGCCAGCCTTCCTGACACCCCTTGTGCCTCCCAGGGAGGCAGCACAGCCCTTTCTCCCTCTCTTCCCTCCTCTCAAACAGGGCAAGGAGGGTGGGAATAGAAAACCCAAGGGGAGAAACAAAACAACAAAGCACCATATAATCTGTATATTTCACCATTTGGCAGAGGGGATTTTTTAATCATTTAATAGTTTTAATCCTTTATCAGATGCTCATCTAAGAGGATTTTGCTGCACATACAAGATTTGGTACAAATTCATTTGCAGTAAATATACTCACTTAGCAAGTTTATTTCCTGCCTGGGCACTGAGTGAGGCAAGTTGGCTGCCACTTGACAAAGGTGGCGAGACCTTGCTGGAGCTCCTCTGTGCTGTATTTCTCCTAATTTTTGCAAGCCAGCATCTCAGCTACTGGAAAAAAATGACATTGGGCATCCTCACAGCTCAAGGTCCCCACAGACAGTGGGGCACATGTTTGGACATGGCCCTGCACCCCAGCCACAAGGGCATCTTCTCCCACAGACACGCAGATGCCCACCCTGCCCTACCAACTCGGTATATTGCTGGTTCTTCCCACACCAGTAACCAAAGGAAACCACAGCACTGCCCCGCCACCATCCAAACCAGAGCAGACAGTCATGGCCCACACTCCCCAAGGTATTTTGGCAGAGGAACAGCCCAGGTGAGGTTAATTTCTTTTGGGGAGAACAGGTCAGCTACAAGAACAATGAATCATGCCATGCCACTTCAGAGCCACAGAATGGGCACAAGCTTATTTTACTTATTAGGAAAGATAAAATGTCTAATGAAAATCTACAGGTTTGAGGCAGCAGAGAAGCAGGCTGCTGCAGCTAGAGAGAGGTTGCAGCCCAGGGGAGATGGGTTTTGTTCAGTCCTTGCTGCATTACTGACCCAACCACCTCCTCTGATGATCAGTCAAGGCCAACAGAGCTTTGCTTACAGTGCCAGGTGACATTGGGAAGGGCTGAAAGGGACATCCAAGAGCACAGCTGAGCCACGGCTGCCCCTCCAGAGTCCCTCCATGAAGCTGAAATCTCCAATCCTCATGATATTAGGAGGGGAGGGAGTAGGAATGAATACTGCAGTGAATTTACACCTTTCTGAGGCTTTGTTAATTTAAAAGTGGCCAGAAGATATCATCTATATTGTAAGGGCCATGTGCTCTGTATGCACACAAGGCAACTGCTGAGGTACAGCAAAGGTTTTCCAACTGGAATACAATTCATAGGATATAACGATACTTCTTCAGATGGCTTAAAGCTACAGCAAAAGCCTGCTGCAGGGCTGATCATTTCTCATGTTTTTGTGTGCTTCAATTTCTTTATGTGTTTGCTTTTGGCCAAATACTTAGAAATACCCTGCAGGAACTGAAGCTGAATCCCCCAAATGCCAACTCCATGATTAACCTGTGGGTTGTTCCACTGCCAGTCTTTCTCCTCTCATCTCACAACCTCTGATGTTCATCTAGAGAATGGAATGAAAAGTTTCTGCTTCCTCACAGCTGTCAGGGAATGCACAAATCCCTCTTACCCATCTTTAAGGCCAGTACAAAGGCCCCATTTAAAAGGAGAGGGCACACAGTATTTCCCTGACACTTTATACCCTCTTAGGGCAAACCCCAAGAGCCACGTTTCTGTGTTCACAGAGCAGGGAAGGGCACCAGCACCATCAATGGCAGGACAACGTTGTTTTTTCTGAGTTGAAACACCTTACCACCTGAGCATCTTGTCTAGACAAGGAATAAAAGCCAGGGGGTGAAGAGGTTGTCTTCCACCTCCATGGAGCAGCCAACAAACTGAGTCATGCTGATGCATGGCTTTAGGATGGAAGTTTGGATCAAAACACAGGAGTGATCTTGGCTGGATTTACACCAGAAGCTCCCTGCCAGCAAGTTACCTTCCTTTCTCTGGGACAACACTGATGCAATCCCAGATGCGTGGTCAGCTTTCTAGACAATTGTCCAAGCAGCTTTTGGGCTCTCCAGTATGTAATTCCTGCTGCAAACACTGTGAGGCAGAGAGCACACCTCCCTGGGCAAGCAGAGCACACCACGTGTGCTGCAACCAGGCATAAATTCTACTGGAGCATAAATAACTCATAAAAATATTGCGCCCAGTTCAAGCCATGGTTAATTCAAACAACCCCACCAGTTTTTGACAGCTTGGTTTGAATGCTCTGGTGCTTGAAATGCAAAATACAACATAGCCCATTACCCTGAGTCTGCAGAGAATTATATCTTATTTTTTGTAGTTTATTCAACAAATCCAATAGACTGATCCTATCCTATTCCCTTTGCCTTTAAGACAATTCAAGAATCTATTTACTTTCCTCTTTCCACATGGATGGCAGCAGTGATGGGTGCTTTGGGAGAGAGAGTGCCCACTAACGTTTATTTATGGTCCAGCAGTGGCTGCAGCATGCGAGACCTGCCTCTGTGTGCAGCGAGATACGCTCCCTGCCCTGTGTCCTTACAGTTCATAACACTTCCTTAGCTTTATTTTCTGGAGTAGCAAGAGCCTAAGAAAAGACTTCCTGGTGTAAATTACCTCCTGCACCTCTCCAGAGTACCTTGTGTTGGTCCCTTCCAAAGCTCAGGCACCAAACCAGACTGCACCCCATTTTTGTAGATAACGAATCTAAGACAGGGAAAGGCAAAGGGCTTCAGGCCTGGCAAGAAAAATTAGTCTTTAGCCTTTCTATCTTCTGCTAGAAGATGTGGCCAACAACATTTTAGGTCTCAAGATCTGCACCTCAGGCAGTAATGACCCTGAGATTAGCTCAGTTGGTTAGAACATGGTGATAATAACACCAAGGTTGTGGTTCAACCTCCATGTGGGCCATTTGCTTGAGTTGGATTTGATGATCCTTGTGGGTCCCTTCCAACTCAGAATGTTCTGTGAAATCTATGAAGAAGCTGCTCTGGGAACTCATTTCAGAATCACAAGCAGGGCAATAACTGCTCTTTCACAAAGTGAAGTGTCAAACTGCTCAAAGGGCCAAACAACCCTCAACTACTGGGACCTCCCGAATCCACGACCAGATCCAGACCAAAATTTAGCAAACAGCTGCTGCTTGGTACAACAGACAGACCAAACCCCAGCCCAGGATGCAGCCCTGCTCATATTTCTGCAGGTCCAGAAAACAGATTCAAAGATCTGCAGTTTAGGGCTTTTAACTCCCTGCTAGATATATCTGATGCGTTCAGGTACCAGAGTATACGTGCCACCTCCAGGGAATTTATTTCCCCCTTTTTGCCAAGATAAACAGCATACCAAGCATGAAGGGGGGGAGGAGACAAGGCTGATTTAAGTGATTTCATTTTGCGATTTTCTGTGTTCTTTTTAAGTCGCTTATCCATTTCAGTGCTCAATATTCGGCTCTTTCCCTAATTAGAAAATCGCTAATCTGCTCTGAAAAATGTAAAAGTGAGTCTTGCTTACGTGCATTGCTTGGAATATGCAAGTATGTTTGGTTTTGTGTTGCTTTCAAGCTCTTTTTAAAAGGCTTCTGGTGTCTCCAGCTGGCATCACTTGCTCCTGTTGATTCCTCCCCCAGTTGATGTTCAACCCCTGTGTGCATACCTAGTGCCTCCAAAAAATTATTCCTGCTCCATTCCCAGCACAGACATTAAATCTTTGGCACCCCTTTAAATAACATCCTAAACCATTTCTTTGCCTGGGCAACACCTATCAACTGGAACAGAACAACCTTTCCATACCACATCACAAACACCAGCTGCCCAGAAAGCCTGGGAAGGGACAAGGGAGAGCTTTGAAGGTGGAAACTCAAAAAAGTGAATTTTCAGATCAGACCAGGGGACTGCTTAAAGGTTCAACAGCAGCACTGAATTAGTCTAGTGTTATGCCCGCAAGACTATACTTGGTGCCAGGGAGCACTGACAGTGGGACTGCTCCATGCAGGGGACAAGCAAGGAACCACAGGTGACCTCACTGACCTGGCACTGTCCCACCAAGTCTGAGCAGGGCTGGATGGTCACCGGTCCCATGGACAGCCTCAGGCAAGGTGAGGTGACAAGTCAGGCAAGGTCCACCCTTTGAGCTCAGGCAAGACAAGAGACACAAAGCTGTAGAGGTTACCTGCAATGTAGTTTCCAAGTCCATTCAGGAGACACAGTCAGGGGCCAGGCTTCCTGCACTGTCACTCAAAGATCCACCCAGGAGGACCAGCCAGAGACAGAGCTGCAGCTCTGCCACTTGGGTCTGGGGTGCCCTCAGGGAAGACAGCAGGAGGGATAAAGCTGAGGACAGGCACAGCTCAGGGACCTGAGCTCAAATGAAGCTTCTGAGGCTGAGGGTGTGGCAATAGGTCACAGGTGAGGCCAATTAAGGCAATGAAGCTCATTAACACATGGGGCTCTCATGCCTGGTCGACATCTACCACCTCCCCAACTTGTGCGCTGCTCTTGGAAATCCCAGCCTGGGCAAGAGCAGTGGAGGTAAGGACAGAGATAATTCAGCCTAGTATAGGATGGAGAGTAGACCAGACCTACAGCTCCCAGCTCAGCACTGCTTCATGCATCAGGAATTCAACACCTGCTCCGAAGTATAAATCCAACTGTCCTGAAGGTCAGCAGCTGGTAGTCTTAGACAGCAGTGTCTAGCCTGGGTGATTCATCACTACCCTTTTGTAGAAGAAATCCCATTAAACAGGCACCAGTATAAGCCCAGAGGGTGAGGGCTTGTTCCTGAACAGCTCACCTCGAGGAGGCAGTGCAGAGATCAGGCTCCTCTGCAACAGGTGAGTGCACCTGCAGAACATGATTGCTCCCCAGGAACGTGCCTGGTCCTTCTGGGCAGAGCTGCCTACACCCCCACCAGAGCACATAACCTTTACACAAACCTCAGCATTGCTCAGCCAGCAGTTGACATTGTACCAAGAAAAAAACAACCCACCCACACGCTGCATAACCAGCAATCAGAGGAAAAAAGAAATCAGGAGCAGCTGGCCTGCAGTGCTCCAAGCCTCACCTCTAACAAGGCACTCACCACCTCAGAGGAACATCCCAGAAACCTCCTGGCAAGCTGGGTACTATGACTATTGCCCATTTAAGGTCTATTGTCCTATGTCTCCGCCCTAGACAAGAGGGACCTCTTGCCTAGGTATCTACACTGCACAAGTGAGATTAAAGACAGCCAGCAGCACAAGTGAGATTAAAGACAGCCAGATACCATCCCGCCAGGACACCTGCATATTGACCTGCCAGGACAGCCTATTCCTCAGCCTGTGCAGTTCTCTCCCAAGTATTATGGCCATAGTCTGCACATTACAATGAGCACATACCTGCACATTAAGATGAGCAGCTGCTTGCCCTGCCCCAGCATGCTGCTGTCAGTAGTGGCTCGTGCACTGCATATCTTCAGCTTTCTTAAAATCAGCTTCTTAGTGCTCTTGTACCCAAACCTCACCCCATGCTGGAAGAGCCATCCTGGCACCCTCGCTCACACCTTTCTCCTCTGCTTCTGACCAAGGGCAGCATTGCATCATTTTGCTGTTTTGGGAAGAGCTGTCTGTGGCTATGATGTGCCAACCACTCAAATCTCTACAGGAACCTGTGAGTGCCATGCCAGCTGCTCTATACCCAATGCACCCACGGGCAGTGGCAGACACATGCTGGGTATGCCTGTCCTACAGGAACAGAACCAGAGCAGGAGGAAGAAACTGTGCAGTTCTAACTAGCAATAGTGCAGCTAAATATCTCAGAGCACTCACATTACACCATTTTCCAGGGGTACTCTTTGCTCACAAGCTTTTCGAAATGAAGCACTTTGCTCAGAATTGAAATGGCAATTAGTCACCCATCCTGCCTTTGTTCCCAAAGGATCTCCAGCAACATTGTGGGGAAAAGACTGTGGAAGTTAATCCAAGATCAATATACAGGCAACATTGCATTGCAGTGACATGGACAGTTTTCCACGAATCCTCTCCTGCCCAGATTGCTCACAGGAGAGGAAGAGAACACAGCTGCTATCATAAACCTTTCCAGCCAAACTGCCCCACTTCATTATAGTTTGTCACCTGCTCAGGGAAATCACTTGTCACAAAAATTTTCTTTTCCACTTAATGACTTCAAACTCAATTTGAGGATTGGCTCAGAGGACTGCAGCTGAGGTGCCTTTCAACTGGAGTGTGCACCTTCCCTGGTTACGAGCTGAGGGCTGGAGGGATGACAGTGGCATCTTTCACTCAGGATGCAGAGCTGTCATCAGCCTGGCATAATTAAAGGCCTGACTCAGCAAAGCACACCCAACCTACTGTTCGTAAGCCCACACTTACTGTTTAATAAGGATGAAATCTGTTGAACTGGGGCTGAAGAGACCCTGACCTAAGCAAAGGTTAGGTCAGGAATTGGGGGTCATGACAAGTGTGAGGCAAGGGAGAAGAGGCAGAGGCCACTCTGCATGGCCAGACTCAGAACATTTATACAACAAAGCATGTAGCCAGTTGGAGGTGGGGCCAGGATCAGCCCTAAAATGGAAAATTGGCTCAAAAAAGGGACCTTATTGTCACAGACTGGTATTCTGACCTGTCCAGCACTTCATCACTGATGAAGCACAAGTACAGCCTACATTGTCACCACATACTCAGGTTGGTGCAAGACAGCATCAGTGGGCAGGGCAGGCCAATGCTCCTAGTCATTGTAACTACACAAAAAATACAAATACTGCACTCAATAGAAGTAACAAATAAAAAAAAAATACATTGTGTTATGAGGGAAGCCAGGAAAACAATAGTCTCTGATAAGTGTCTTTCCTAAAGTCATCAAGCAAGTTTCAGAGCCAAAACTAGAAGCTGGTGCACCCAGTACCCTTCTGTCCACCTCAAACTATCTTCTCAACATTTTATACTATAAAGACAGTCAAAGTCTCCCTATCACAGATCTACTCTAAAATTATTCCTGCTTACTAGAATTGCAAAAAAGGATTAGCAATGGTTACCTTGGTTGGCCTAGAATGATCTGTCAAAATTCTGCACATGAATGCTGTTAAATGCAAGCATAAGGTAAGTGAATGCTGTGTCCCACATTCCCAGTGAAATTAATAGGCCCTGTGTTACGATGGAGCAGACACAAAATCATTGCTAGGACTGAAGCAAAGCCATGATTTATTTATCTAGTTTGCACTGTTCCTAAGTACCCGCACACAGTATATTAGGTAAACTTAAACATACATCTTGTTACTTTAGCAGCCCTGTGATGGTAATCACACCTCTTCTAAAAGCAGAATATATTGAACAGGCAACCAATGGATCGGCTTAATAATCTCCTCACCAAGGCACTTCCTTCCTTGCTGCTGGGACAGCCACTCCATCCCACCCCTGCAGATCCTTGACAGGATGGACAGAGCACGGGGCTGTGCCCAAAATCCAGGTAGCAGGCTGAGGTCAGCCCCCTGCTCCATTTGGCTCAGCAGCTAACAGACTGAGTGTGTTCTCAGGAGAGAGCAGCTCAAATTAGCACATTAGCAGAACTGCCAAGAATTGAAAGCCCAATGCAACCAGCTAAACACTTGAGATTTTCTCCAGTGGATTCTGGAGTAAACCCTAAAGAAGCCACTGATGACACAGCATGTCCTTTCAGGGACATGGGCCATGCCTGCAGCTGGCAATCCTGCCCCACAACAGCACCAACCCAGTGCTATGCAAAAGCATCAGCCCAGCTCCTGAAAGCAGCCCCATCCTGCAAACAAGCTAAAAAAGGTGCTGCATTAACAGAGAGTGCACCAAATCCTGCTCCAGGGTAGGCTGGACCTTTGTGACCCCATTCCTTCGCACGCACAGAACAGCCCAAAGCGCTGTCTCACCCCTCATACCCAGCTCAGAGGGGGTCTCCAGGAGCTACACCTCCATGCATCCTCCCCCTCATCTCCGCCCTGCCCAGAAACCCAGTGAAGATTTAAGAATAAGAACTAATTTTAAAAACACTTCATCATCAAGAGTTAAAAATACTTTCTTCAGCCGACTGCGAGGCAAGCAGAGGGGACAGTGTTTACTGCAATGTACGGCTGCAAATTGAGATTCCTGTTTTAGAGAAAGATCTGGTGCTCTGGTGGTTTCAACATGTTCTTTAAAGCCCTGTAACAGAGAATTATTTCAGCTTCTCTCTCCACAAGGAGCCTTTAACTTACTAGCAACCCCACTACATTAGTTACACAAGCAACCGGTTCCCGTCTAATTGGTTTATAAGACAGCAGGTCTTCCTTTTTAATGGCTGATTAATTGCCACACTGCCCAATGCAAGGCTGTGATTCACTTGTCTCTGTAGAGATTTAGCAGGGAAGCCTGAGGCTTCCATGTAAAGGAAGGGATTGACACCTAAAAAAAAGTTGTGAACCAGCCAAAACTAAACCAGCCAGCAGCCTTTCCCAGTAACCTTCTCACCACTCCCACCCTGCAAAAATCATGGGAAATAAAAATACTCCTATTTTTAAGGCAAAATTCAATGTTCATCAGGGAGATAAGGCTCATTTAGTTTTTAATTTTTCATTTACCTCCAGGTTAAATTCAGGCAGGGAGCCTGATGTTGAAATGGATTGAAACAACTGTTTTAACACAATCCAGCTTCCTTTCCAAAACTCTTCCATCTCCCCACCCGCTGCTAAGACACAGACCAGAGTGGACAAGAATAGAGAGATTAAACAGAAACAAAAGTTGGAGTCAGCACCAGGCTGGGCAAATGCGGGCACGGCTTTGTCATCGGCATTTTGCTGTTTGTTGTCTACAATCCTTTTAAGGTGGCTGCAGCTTGCAGCCAGCGTAATCCTGATTTTGTAAGGGTTTGGGGTTTTTTCCTCCCCCTTCCTTTTTTCACATTGCCAGCAATTGATTTCATTTAACATTTTCATTCCTCTGCCCGCTGTAAATAACCACTTGGCAGCTGAATTTCTCAAGTAGAACAGGCAGCGGCTGCTTACTCTCTTCCTGGCAGCTGGGGGGGAATCTGGCAAGCACTAAAGCAAGAAGCTGTTTCAAGTAGCTTTGAAATGTGCAGGAGATTACATGGGTAGCACTTGGAGTGGAAGAAGTCACAATATGGAAAGGCCGAGAACTTATTTTTGAGAGGCCTAGTGAACTTGGTGGCTGAGAGACCAAATTCACTCGTGAGACATGAGCATTTCAGTCCCAGTTCATGGCCCTCCACAGCCACCAGTGGATGCCACCAGGCTGCTGCAGCTGGTTGTTGCCAGTGATCTGGCAGCACATAACTGCACTTCAACCAGCACACAAGGTGGAACCCAAGGGACAACAACCCAACCTGCCACCTCCTTGTGCTCTGCAAACAGCACTTGCTCACCACCATGCTCTGCTGTGCACTTCAGCAGGCTGAGATACTGCACTGGTGCTTGTCACACCAGTCCTGCCTTTCTGCCTGGGGCCCAGCTCCGAGAATCTTGGTGCTGGATGACAAAAAGTTCAGTTGGACAAGATATCTGTGACCTGCAACATACTGGTATCATGTCCTGTGCCACTGGCTGGAGAAAGCATCTCCACCTTGCCAAGAGATCTCAAGACTCAAGATGCAAAGAACTCCTCATTATCACCCTATTTATCAGCCACAAATTTCTGTTCTGGCTCATAAGCCTAAGAAATCCCTGACCTCGCTAGAGTTGGACAAACACAGGGCCAGAGCAAACTTCACTGTAAGTCAACCTTTGCATCAGAGTAATAGAGGAGTCACTGAATCAATAACTGGCACCAGATGAAATCCCCGGGTTCCTCTTAGTCATGCTGGCATAGTATCCATGTAGCTCTTTTAGGCTTAAAGAGGTTTACTTGTCTTTTATGTGAGGAGGGAGAAGAGGGAGCAGGATTGCTGCCCCACAGTCACCAGGCTGCCCCCAAACACAGGAGCTCCCAGTACCAGGCTTTGCTGTCATCCAAGAGAGGCTAAGCTGAGCACTCCACAGCCACGGAGATCAAGCACAAGAACGGGTATCTACCACCCTGAATAGCTGTGTGCATAGCTAAGCAAGTACAGAGTATTAATAATGATTAATTTGTAAGGGCTGCTTTTTAGCTTTTGTTCAGAAAAAGTCAGCATATTCTGAACAGAGCTATTAACAATACCAACAAGAAGAGCTCGTACCACAGGCTACGTGGCCTAATTCCACCCTGCTTTTCTGATGCTGCAAAAAAAGCTGCAGTAAAAGATATCGGCAGTGACAGGATCCTGCCACACACCGGCCCCCATCTCGCATATCTCAACCCTGAAATGCTCCTCAGCAAGAGCTGCTCGCTCCTCCTCAGCTCCCTGCCCCTCAACCCATGCTGGGAACTACAGTGAATGTCTTTGAAAATGCCCCCGCTGAACTCGTAGAGGCAGAGCGGAGCAGGGATGACAAAATCGGAGGTGGCAGCTCTGCAGAGCAAACCCAACAGTTAGGTTCACCTTTCCCTCTCCAACCCGCCACGAGTGGGAGGGCTCCAGAGCAGGACGGCGCAGCCGAGGGAACGCCGGGGGCGAGCAAAGGAGGGCAGGAGGAAGGCGGGAGGCAGAGGTGGGCAGCAGCTGCATCGTTAGCACCGTGACGCAGCTGGGCTCCTCGCTCCGAAGGGCACGGACACACTGAGGCCGTTCAGGAGTCCCTTGAGAGCCAGATTCAGTCTAATCCACAGCTACACATCAGGGTAAAACACTTGCTCCCCCTGAAAAATACATTAGGGACACCAAGGGGTGCAGAAGAGCTTATCCACTGTCCTGGCCAGGCACTGGCCGAGGCCTCAGCCCTTGACCTGCCTGCCCTCAGCCCCTCTCGCTGCCATCCACACCTGCTTGCAGCAGGGTAAGCATGAAAAATGCAACCTCAATCCCACAACAATTCAACAAATCCCACTGCACTACACGGGAAGACAGGCAGGGCTAATCCTCATCTCACAACTTGCAACACTAACTACATTAGAGACTGTTTTTCTTTTTTTTTTTCTTATTATATTTATTTTAGTAACTTTGCTTCACCCCTTCTTTTTCCCCAACAGACAAACAGTGGAGTAGAGCAAGCATGGATAATTCTCATCCCATTTTATTTTATTTCTCTGTGGCGTTTCTCTGTTTGCTTTGGAGAGGAGGGGGTTGTTGGAGCATGTGTATTGCTTTGCAATTACAAATTAGCTTTTTAAATGAAGTGTGCTGCAAGAGGCCTGATATGCCATGTGTGAGTGAGCTACTCAGCCTCTGATGAGAAACAAAAGTGGAAAAAAACCCACCCTACAAATAATTGCTGTGCTGCTGCTCACAGAGCCTGGTCTGAGCGGGGAGTTCTGCGCAAGTGCAGCACAAGGAGTGGTCACAGTCATGGGCTCCTCCTGGGGGTTTGGTTCCCACAGCCAGCAGAAATTTTTTTTTTTCACAGAGTAAATGGAAGCACTTGACAGCAGGAACCAGGTCAAAGCACAGCTCTGCTCAGGCTTCAGGGAGGCTCTGAGCAGAGGGGAGGAGACAAGGCAAAGGCATCCTCCTCTCCCACTGAGTGGGGCCAGCTTTCTCCGGACCTCCAAATCTAGAACCCCTCCTGCCAGCAACACTCTCTGTGCAGGGGAGCTGCTGTAGAGCACCAGAGTACAAGGTTTGGGTACTGAAACGACCTGCCATTTCCCATCTCTCTTCCATGAAAATCCTCAATGGCTGTAGCAGCAAAGCCAGGTCCCACACACACTTCTGATGGGTTTCAGCACTGTAGGCCATCACCACACTGAGACTTTGTAGGTCTGCTCTGGAACTGACACATCTGAAGCAGCTGCTGATGGGAAACATATCTCCAAGAGCAGTTCTGGAAAGGCAATTCCATATGCTTTTCATCAGCCCAGAGATTTAAGGAACCAGTAATTGCACATGAAGACTGGAAGCACCTCTTTCCCAGTGTTTGTTATTAGCATGAGGAGCAGGCACCTTATTGGTACAAACATTCAATGCAGATGTGCCACAGCCATGTCCCAAGCTCTCTTCTTCCATCCCCTGCAATTGTAGCAGCAGCTCTGAGCAGTCAAATGAGCACACGTGGTGTGAGTGTTCAGCAAACACTATCAGATATTCAGCACAAAGGGAAAAGTTGACAAATGATCAAATGTAGTTGCATCTCCAGTCTGCTGCTCCCAGACAACTGACAAACAGAACACCAATGGCAACAGTCCCTCTCTGAATTCAAAGGCAGTCAGAGAGCAGCCATTCAGCTCAACAGCTATAATAAAAAAATAAATAACTTGACACCCAGCAAAACTAAACCCCCCTTGTTCTTTAACTCCAGAGCTCAGAAGAGGTCAGTCCCAAAGCCACCCATCAGAGCTGGGTGAATATCAACAGAATGCTCAGATCCTTACTGTGAACCTTTTGGTATCACTTTAGGGTTTCCCTACAGCTGATGCTTTTCAGACACATGAGGGTTTCTATAGTTTATTTTGGTTTAGGACATGGGCAAGAATTGCTCTGAAGCATCTTTTGAGAGTTCCCAAGCCCTTCTTCCCACGTCCTGACTACTCTGCCCTGTCCTTTCCCCTTTCATTTAACTTGTCTTGGCCAAACTCATCCAACCATTAAGGAACATATTCTATAGCACTAACCTGCCACCCGTGGCCCTGTGCTGCTGCTGTGCTCTCCTCCATCTCTCACCTGTGAAGGACTTTGTCTGCTCAGACCAGGAGAGATTGGTATTTTCCACTGCACACTTGCCCAGCAGAGCTGCATGCATTTTTAAGTCTCTGTCAACCACCCCCTGTCCTTCTTACTACCTCCAAACCTTTCCTTAGAGCTGCTAAATCATAAACCTCTAAACATCTAGACACTGTGATCTGTGTTTAAGAAAATAAAAGTCATGTTTTATAAAATACTGGCAGAGTTCTTCCCTCTGTTATTCATTAAGCCGTTTTGGTTCACACGACATGTCCCCCTTGCAGACTGTAGCAGCAGCAGTGTGCAAGTTCAGTGTAGGAAGAATAAAGAGCTACCTCGAGATTCACACCATATTAAAATTAACAGCCACTGCAGTCAAACGCTGTATCTCTCTCCAATCTCATTATGAATTGCTTGTAACATAAAACAGGATCCACTTCACAATATTTCATAGAACAAGCCACAAGGAAATACAGAAAAGACAAATACATGTTAGAATTTGCTTGAACAAAGACAAGAAGGTGGAGAGAAGAGCCATGCACTGCTTTTGTGCCCAGGCTGCACTGCCTGTGCCTACCAGACACTGCTGGGTAACACGGGCAAAGTGTGGGGAGCTCGTGTCAGGACTTTCTGCTCTGAATCCAGGAACAAAATAGTGACAAATAAAGGCAAAACAAATGAAGACATTCTAAGCCTGAAGCAAGCCAAGCAGGCCATGGGCTCTCATCTTCGCCAGTCATGCAATCGGTGTCCTAGTTTGTCCCAGTCATCTGTGGTTAATTGAGCTCCCAAGGGTTTCTTGACCTCATTTCCCAAGACACAACCCAGAGCTCTGCCCTTCCTGAGCACCTCACTTCAACAAGCCCCTGGCAATCCCACTGCACGTGGAATGTGTCCCGCCAACCCCAGCTTCCCACATTGCACAGCCAGCCAGACTAATCCCATCAGCCAAAGATAAAACTTTTCATGAAATGCACTAAAGGGCAGAGCCAGGCAGGCTGCAGAGCAAGGCACCCTGGAGAAAAGCCACAGACATGGGGGGTACCCCAAGTGAGAACCCCCCACCCTGTGCCTACAAGCAGTTCCCTACCCTGCTTCTTTCCCACTTAAGCACAATCCTTCACCTCAGCAAGTCGCAGTCACCACCTTTTGTTTAGGCACAGGAAGGGTGGTTTCTGCCTCAAAGCACACCCAGCTGGCTCATCCCATCCATCCAGGCCAATTGAGTTTGCTAGACATGCAGCAGCCCTATGCTTCTTGGAGAAAAAGTGGTGCTGTCAAGAATTGCAACAAGGGAAATTGCTCTGGTAGAAAAACCAGGCAGCACAGATAGCCTGGGAGCCCACAAAGACAACCTGAGAGCAAGAGGGAGATAACTGAGAACCAGTGAGCTCTGGGGAAAAGCTTTCATCCTTATTTTGCCACTGGAAATCCCTTCCAACAAGAAACCTGTTAGCAAGAGCTCCTTCATCTCACAGGAGGATGGAAACTGGGGGCACAGATACAGGAGGAAGCACATGGTACATGGCTCAATCTATTTCCCAAAAACCTTTTGCAAAGCCAGCTAATGGTAGAGACTTTATCTATGCAGAACTGGGCTGCGGACACCCTGGACAGTCCTATTGCACTTGACCTTTACAGGCAGATCCACCCAGGGGAACAGCCAGGCATTATGTTATTTCTCATGGTCATTCCCAAAAAATCACCATCCCCTTTAATCCTAGGCAGCCATGTCTCCTCCCTGCAGCCGTTTCCTTGAGAAACAGACAGCTTAAAATCGCCAGTGCAGCCTCCAGCATCATCAAGTGCTCCACGCACAGAAAGGGCACAGACAGGAGCGGCATTCATCAGGCTGGTAGACACAGCATCATTTCGCTGGGTAGCTGGATGTGGTTGACTTGGACTCGCTCTCTCCCAGGAAATGATTGTGATTGTCAGAGGAGATTGGTATATGATTATTAATAACAACACCACAAGGAAAAATAGAAGGCAATCAGCTGAGCGGGGCCGGGAGAGGAAGCGGGGAGGGTTTGCAGCGTTGGCGCAGGATCCTGCTCAAGGCCCGGCAGGCTGTGAGTACCTTGCTACATGTGTTAGGCTGAAATGCAACTTCATTTTGCTTTTCCCCAGATGCCACGCAGAGCAAGTTAATAAACAACAGCAGAAGCAGTGAGGAATAAAGAAGCACAGGCAATGGGGATGGGGTTTGAATGGCTGATTTGCAGAGAGTCTTGATGCAGAGAGTAAAAACTGGTGCAAGGTGCTCAAAAGAAGTGTTCTTACATCAAAATTGAGCATGAGAGAGCACAAGAAATGGTTAACAGAAGCTCAGTGCTAGATTTCAGGGCATCATCTGTGGTTCTTTGGTGTCTCTGCTCCCTCGGGCACCCAGGCAGAGGGCCCTGGGTGGCTCTGCAGCCACTGGGCTCAAAGCCACTCACTACTGCAAAGGCACAGGTAGGTTTCTCCCTACAGGGGCATGACAGCCATACACCAGCTTGTAACCTCTGCACCTTCCCTCCACTCCAAAACCTTCCCTTATTCTGCATGTGGATGTTCCAGATGAAATTGCTTGCCCAAAATCAGAGGGCTTACAGCACAAGGCACCAATGCACAGCATGTGCTGAGTCTCAGCTTGGTTTCACTCAAAAAATATTCCCCCATGTGTCCTCTTTCCCCAGATAATCACCCCATGACATGACATCAGCACTAGAATTTCAATTTTATGCTGTATTTGAGAGAGAAAACATTCTGATAACAGCAGATAAGCCCAGGATAATGCAAATTAAATCACTATCCGAAGGAATGTGAGCCTCTCCCCACCACTCCTCTCCAAGCAGAGGGATGGCTGAAAGGGAGGAGGAGGAGGAAGAGAAAGGCAGCTTTAGAGCTGCCTTGGAGCCTCCCCAGGGAAGGGAGACAGGCTGCCAGGCAGGGGGAGCACAGGGCACAGGTCTCCAGCCTGTAACTGTGCAAACACTAATGCTGCAAAAGCTAATTTTACAGAGTTCCACTCTGTGGACTTCTCTTTGTCCCAGGATTCCTCAGCCTGGGAGATTAGCAGTTTAGAGATGGAGAAAAAGACGTTATTTTAAAATTCAGCATAAACTTGCTCAGACTCAATGAGCAAGTCTGTTTGGAAGGGTGGGAATGGGCACAGGAGGGAGGGCTCAAATAAAGAGGAAATAATTGAAAGGCTAGGACGAAAAAAGAGCATATGTGCCACCCTAGAAAGCTCAATATTCACTTCCATTTTTATTCTTGTCTTCATGCCTCTTTGCAGCTTACTTTCTATCCCTTCCAAGCTTTCCCTGATCTCCAAACAATATTCCTGTCTCTGTCTGTCTTTAACTCTCTATCCACCAACCTCTACCCTTACTGGATATTTGCTGCCATGCCACAGGCTCTCCAATAGTTTTCTTGAGCTCATGGCTGAGATGAGGCTCTCCAGACTACACAAGAAATCCCTGCAGTGAGCATGTCCTAGAATCACAGAATCGTTTGGGTTGGAAGGGACCTTAAAGATCATCTCGTTCCAGCCACCTGCCGTGGACAAGGATATCTTCCACTATCCCAGGTTGCTCCAAGCCCCATCCAACCTGGCCTTGAACACTTCCAGGGATGGCACAGCCACAGCTTCTCTGGGCAACCTGTGCCAGGGCCTTATCATCCTCACAATAAAGAATTTTTTTCTAATATCTAACCTAAACCTATTCTCTTTCCCTGTGAAGCCATTCCCCCTTGTCCTGTTACTACATGTGCTTGTAAATGGTCTCTCTCCTGTCTTTCCTTTAAGCTCTCTTCAGGCACTGGAAGGCCACATTGAGGTCACCCTGAAGCCTTCTCTTCTCTAGGCTGGAGAATCCTAATTCTTTCAGCCTTTCCTCATAGAAAAAGTGCTCCATCCCTCTAACAAACTCGGACTTGCTCCAACAGGTCAGTCTGCTGGATGCAGTACTCCAGTGTCACCTTCTGCATATTCCTCCATTCTCCACCACCTACTCGGACCTCACAGACATTCCATCCTCACATTTCTGTCTCCAGTGTATTTATCCTTGTATCACATTGGAAAGGGATGGAGGAAACTGCAGCAGGAGCAATATCACAAGTAAAACCCCACCCCTTCCCAAAGGAAGCCACAGGTGATGCCCCATGCCTGGGCTCTCCAGTCACAAGAGCAAAACCTGAGGACTACAGCACACTTGGAGCTTGAATCCTTCTCACCAGCTGAATCCCCCCAAGATGAATAACACAAGTGCCAACAGCAGCTCCCACCACACAGGCAGCACGAGCGAGGCTGTACCTGCACAGGCACACACTTGCAGCAAGGGAAAGACAACAGAGAAATGGCTTCAGCGGGAGTTCATTACACTTGTTTATCTTCATTTTGTCTGTAACAGATGAACAGCGTAATGGCTTTGGCTTTCCTGGATGCCACAAACCCAGAAACATCCTAATGAAAAATAAATGTATTTACAGGGAGACGTCAAAACAGCCCAAGACAAGTCAAAGTAATGTGCCTGCGTCGGGAGAGAGTGCTTTTATTTCATCGCCCCTCCATGGCCTTCGAGCAGATCACGCAGTGGAGAGAGATAAATATTTTAAATAGTGGCACTCCAGCGATGCACAGTTGTGCAAGACAGGGAATAATTAGAAAATAAATTACTTTTTTTTGCACGGTAATTCCAAATGTTGAATGAATTGGATTACTTGACAGACTCCAGACCTGTTTCAATATTGAGAGTCCTATCCAAAGAGATACAGGGAACTTGGCCTCCCAAAAGAAGCCAAAATACAAATAAATGCAGCTTAGAGGAAGTGTTTAAGATCTGCCTGGCAACCTCCATAAATCTAAAAGATAGAAGGTTTCTCCTGGCCTCCCACCAACAACTTGGTCTAAAAATAGGTTAATCTTCCTGAGAGCAAAGGAGCCACCATCAACACAACACACTGACTGTATCCCTGTCCCCCACGACCACACACCGCTGCCCTGGGCAGGCACAGTCACATGAGTGCACAAAGGCCACTGAACTTTACTAATTAATAGCCAAATTCCCTTCCTTAATCCACCCTGGGGAAGTTCATGCTGCCATCAGCCAACCTGCTGCACTGAACAAGGAGAGTTACTGTGATTCCCTGGCACAGTCTCTCCTTGCTTCATTTCTTGGAAGACCATTTGCAAACGTGTTTTCCCCCAACCTCGAGTAATTACACAAATGTGTGGCTATATAGGTTGTGGTGAATATGAACATGCACACTTTACTGTCATGCTGACAGAGCATATTTCTTATCTGGGGAAAATAAGTGAGATTGTCACTTGTTCCAGTAAAGAGGATTATATAATCTCTCCTCCCTTGCCCCCTCTCTCTTTGTCTGATTTCTGATTTAACTTGTCAGATGGTTTTATACCTGTCTTACACAGACATATGGAAATGGTCATTTATGAACTTTGGAAAACCATGGTTAGGATGCTTCTAGAAAAGTTAATTGTTTAAGGACCTGCTAAAACAGATATAAAGCCCAGGGCATTTTTTTCCCCAACAGAAGCTCTCCGTTACAATAAATATATGTTTAGATAGAGCTAAGTGGGAAGAGTACTTACCAATTTAAACACAGGAAAACCCCTACAAATCCTAAAGAGTTGTCATTAGCCCCCCAAAAACCCACTATAAAGCAGAGCAGGCATATCAGTAATTTTAGAGGAAATATTTAAAGCAACTGTGCAAGAACACACATGATGGAATCAGGAAATTTGATTTTTTAACACCAGACTGGACTGCAAAGCTAGGAGTACCTGCAATGTGAAATGCCCAAAACCATCCAAAATTAAATTGGGTGGTAGTTACATAATGGAAGACTGTTTTTTTAAATATATTATGTTTTTAAATATGCTGCTTAACTTGGGTTCTTAAACCTTAATCATGATTGCTATATTTTTAATACTTAATACTATTAAAAGAAATGAGAGTAGGAACTTTCAATGTGAAGATAACAATTAAATAACCACAGTTAATTTTTAAAAAGTTTTCAAAAATCAAACTCTCACACAATTCAATGAATTCTAACAAGAGCAGACAAATGAAACTAATTTGTGAATTGAGATTTGTTTTGGTTTTATCCAAGAACTCCTTTGTCTAACAGAATTATACATCATAACGGGTGTTCTTAATTGTGCAAATCCTGGGTTTAGATACGATCATTGGACTGCAATGCTCTGTTCACACTGCACTGATGTGCACTCTGAAACATCATTCACCTCAGCATAGCTTTTCCCTGAAGAATATCCTTTGTTTTCAAAATTATATGAAAAAAAAGAGTAATGGAGTAGCCCAAGGAGGAATTTGCAATGCAATATTTGTTAGCACTTTGAAGTTAAGCATCAATCTCAAGCCATTTAAAAACTGCTTTTAGAGGCAAAGCTGCTAACACATAAAAGCTGGGGGAAGTAGCAACAGCATAAAAGCTGAATTTGCAGCTGGTTTGTACCACTAGAGCAGCTGAAGTGAACTCATGAATCTGGCCTTTAATTTGTAATTGATTTTATGGCTTGGCGGTGAGTGCGGGAACACGTCCGTACGTGGGAGGAGACCAAGGGAGATCAGTTCTCCAGGCTCAACACCTCCGTGTCCCCAGGGCTCCACAGGCAGCTCTGCAGCCCCCAGCCACCACTGCAGTGACCTGGGCTTTGTGGTGTCCCACTGCACGAGCAGCCGTGGCCTCACGGGCCGCGAGTCATTGCAACAAGGGCATCGCACACGGGTCACCTGCAGGAGGGGTCTGAGGTAACACCAGCCCCACTTCTAGGGGATGTGCTGCTGACTCAACTTGGCTGTACCCAAGGAATTAGATCCGAGAATATTTAACAATTTAACCAAAGTATGACCCAGTTGCCTCAAGTACAACCTGTAATAAGCTTTCAGTTACAGCCATGGAAAATTTGTCTTCGTTATTTTGTTATTAGCATCATTTGTGACACAGAAAAAATTAAGACAAATTCCTGAAAGGACTTGATAATTAATAATCAATCTTTTCACATTTGCTTATAGACTTTCAGGAGATTCCTCCACCCATAGTCCTAAGTACTATGCTATGCTATATTTTCACATTAAAAAGACTATCAACTAAGATTCTAAATTAAATACTTCTAATTTCCCATAGTTTTGGTACAAGGGATCACCACCTGTTGCACAAGCTTTGTACTGAGCAGGTGAAGTCAGTGGTGTACAGATGGGAACTACAGTGCCAAGAAGATTTTTATTATTTATTATATATTTACTATTGTTATGTCGCCATCAGTCCCTGGTGCTGGAGTACCAGTATGACACAGTAAAAGACATGGCCCTACTTTCACCCACAGTAAAAGACATGGCCCTACTTTCACCCATGAAGCAGAGGTTTGTTTGAGCTGGCAGTGTGATTTGCTCGGGATATGGGAAAGACTGGGAAAATCTGGTCTTCCTCCTTTTGCTTTAAACAAATGAGATATAAATATAGAAGCCTTGGAAAGTTGCCTCGAGTTTGCTGCATTGCAATTGCCATAACAATTGGATTATGATCCTTATTTATCCTCATTGACAAAGTAATTGAGTTTGGTCAGCTGGATCCCTTCCCTTCCTAGGGGACAACAGATGGGTGATGCTGCCCCAGGTCTCCCAGGAAAGCAGCAGAGGTCCAGCTCTGGCTGACACCCAGTGATCTCCAGGGCCTTCCCTGGGACAGTTTGGACAATCCTTGCCAAGTCCGTCTGACTGCAGAAACTGCAGCTGTGAGCTGCTCTTCAGAAGGGGGGCAGAACAGATGCAAGAATGATTCCTCTGCACACCATGGATGTGACACAGACCCATCCCAAATGTTACACCCTTCTGTTGAGCTGGACCAAACAAAAGGTCAGAGACAATGAGAGTCCCCCCACTCAGTTAAGTCAGTGGTGTAGAATTCCTCTGACCAGTCTAAAAGCTATCTAGATTTTCCAGACAAATGGCCAGACAGGCAGGAAAGCTGTAGTTGACAAATAGAAGAAATCATCTGCCACCAGACACTGGAGTGGCATGGGTAACAGGTGGGGAGCGTAATGAGGATGGTGAGGTTTGGGGTGGCAGAGGCAGATTTGAACAAGAGTTCTAATATTACTATTAGAGAAGACTTGTTCTGCCATGATTTAGGATATCTCAATATTTCACAAAAAAATCCAAAGCATGGAGAAAAAAAAAAGGCAGAAAAAAAGAATGACAAATCCAATCAAGCAGTAATAGTCAAAACAAAATCCAACAGACTCCTCCATGAAGTGTTATTCTATTATGGTATCATCTATATAGCAAAGAAAGAGAAGTAGGAGTAACAAGATTCCTAAACCACCTCCAGACATCTCAAAGCATCAAGATGCCACTTGATAACAGCTAGTGTCAGGACTGGAGAAATAAATAGCAAACAGGAAGAATTTGCAGGGAAATACATCTTGTAGGCTCCCCTTCCATGAGCAGGAACTGCAACTGCAGTTTGATGTACCCTCGGCTCACAGCTGAAATGCTCAGAGAAGTCACCAGAGGAAAAGACAAACCTGCAATAAGGAGTAAGGGAGAAACTAGGAGGAACACTACGTGTTCAGAAGAGAACAGATCTGCAACAGACGTGTATTGTAAGACCATGGCAAAACAGATGGAAAGAAAGAAATACAGTAAATATTCTACAGTACATACAAGCAGCCCTAGATATATACCAGAACAAATACAGAGGAAGAAATGACTACATATAGCTAACAGAGATCCACATTAGGAATGGTATTACAAGAAAGATTACCTCTGTCAAAGCCAACCCCTGGAGACCTTCTTAGGCTAATGTTTGTCCTCAGCAGCGGCTGTTAAGGTCCTTATGAAATAGGGACACCTTTTATTACAGCACCAATTTAACTTCTGCTCAGTCTTTCATGAGAAAAATAACTAAAACTGAGGCAGACCACAACTAGAAGCAGCTTGAGCCTTAGACCCCCATTTAGAAGCTTGGCAGGGGGAATATATAAGTGAGTTCACATATATGATTTTCCAAGGTTTGCTGGATCTCCATGAAGAGGGCTATAAAAGCACATGGAGAAGCTGAAACTAGAAATCTGTCAAACTGTACTTTTCCATGAATACTCGCAAAGCAGTGCAAAGCCCTGTTGTGCCCAAAGTTTTTCTTTCCTTTCAGTTCAGGCTAATTTCTACCTATTAAGTGCCAACTTCAAAACAGGAATTACAAAACGCTCTCAGTGTGCTTATTTTTCTTTTGGTTTCCAACAATGTGCAATTTGTTCCTAGATTTTTCTGTGGAGGGTGTTACTAACATCCACTGAATGTGAATTTAGAAATTCTCACCATGGGAGGGAAATCCATCAATACATTGCTACACCAGGAAGATGCAAAGAGCCCAAGGACCTACCCAGGTTCCCACAACAGGCAAAGACAGAGGCAGGACCCAACCACAGATGCCTTGACCAACTACCTTCTCCCTCAATCACAAGTCTTCCCTTCCTTTTGCCAGCAAACCAGCTCAAGGTCGTGCCCTATCTGGGCTGACTGAAACTTCACAAACCTACTGATCCAGAAATAAATTTTTTATTTGTCATTAAATCCTAAACCAAATGCCATGCAAGGAAAAAAGGTCAAAAAACAAGTGGGATGTGTGATTCCTCCAGATGCAAGTGGCTTACTTGGATAATGAGCAGCCCAGAAAGCTCCATGACATTCTCATGCCATAGAGATACTCAGATAAATGTTTCTATCTAATTCATTACAGCAATGACAGCAAAGTGACTGTGTGATTTTTCTTATCAGTCTATTGCAAGGGTTAAAGCTGGCCACAAAGTTTAGACTGGGATGTTGAGGGCTGTTCAAATGACATGTTTTTTGTTTATTTCAGATTCGGCTTTGAGCACATGTATTATATACTGTAACAGCAATCGTTTACTATTCATTGAATTTTTTTTTCTGTATAATAATTTCCCTTGAAAAACAATTTTTGCTTTCTGGTGAAATATGTAGACATGCACTATAACTATCACTTGTTCCCATAAAACAATAATCCAGCATGGAATATAAAATTTGTAATTTAACAGGGACCTAAAAGTCTGTAAGATTTTTGGTTTGGTTTTCCTTTTTTAAGCTAGTCAATGAACCACTTCTAAATGAAACAAATCTTGTTAATGAGAAACTCATACTGGAGAAAAAACAAATCTGCTCCTCTGGATTTTAATATGAACATGCTTCTCTTTAGTGCACATCACTCCAGTTTGCACTTGTCCATTTTCAGAAGAATTCTTGCTCATGCTTGCCTTCCAGAAATGCTGAGAGCACATTTAAATGGAGAATGGACAGCTTTTATCACCATTCCTTTCTACAGAACCAACAGTTTTTGTAAATCAAACCCCCAACCCCAAAGAATTGGGGTTTTTTATCACATGGACCACCAGACACTTTCATTCTGCTCATCACAGAGGTGCTGAATTACTTACCTGCTGGGTTCCCTTCCCCTGAAGCACTGTAAAATAAACCAATAGAGAGAGGACATAATGGATTATCAGATCTAACTGCCTAATTTCTTACTTGAGCTTTTCCTCTTGCTCTGTTTTGGACTTGGTCAAGTGATTGCAGGAAACCCTGGGTGCAGAGGGCTGCAGCTGAGGCATCAGAAAGAGTCCCTAAGCAAAGGGCATTATGCTTTGCAACGAGCAAAACCAGCTGCTGAATTGTTCAGCTTTGCCCCATCACACACTTGAAAGTTATTTGGATATGGATTTTTTACAGGTTTATTATTCCAAATCGTATAGTGAGCTACTTTTGCCAATATTTCAACTTATCCATAATACAGCATACAGTTCATGGATACTCATGATCTGAGTGATGAGGCTTTGGAGGTGCCCTCTGCAGTGTCATGAAAGACCACCTCTACCACCTGGCTGAAGAAATCCAACAACCAGAAGCTGACACACTGATGTTGCAAAACACACCAAAAAACCCCAACCAACCCCCAAAAAGGCAGAACAAAACACCTCCACACTTCACATGGAGCAACCACAAGTGGATTCTGGTAAGATCAACCTGTAGCTTGAGACAGGTAGAGCTTGTTCAAATAAGTGCACAAATATATTTAGCGTTAACTCTGAAAAATATTGGGACACCATAAATTCAAGTATCTGACTTCCTCCACTTCCAGCATAGCAGTGGCACTTGGGAGAAAGCTCATAGCCAAATAGAAATACAGCACCTGCAGTAAAATACATATAAAATTACCTTGAAAGTAATTGCTTTTGGTATAAATGGTCTTCTTCAAAGTTTTCTCTCACACACAAGTCCCTTCCAAAAGAACGAGAATAAATTTACTGCATGGGAATTTATTCAAACCTAGTAGGTTCAGTATAATGAAATCCTCCTAAGTAAATATCTGATAAAGAAGCAAATGCTCAGCACTTGACCCCAGGAGCTGGGATTTCTTGACACACGGCTGTAATGCAAAGCAGCTGGAACCTCAGGACTGCTGGCACAGAGGAGTTAAGCAAGGAAAATCTCAGAGGGCTTGGCTCCTGGGAGGCACAGCAGCAGATGGCTCAGGGCATGGAGCCACACAGGGAGCTGGGCAGCCCACACCTCAGCTCCCAAACTGACTGAAACTACCAGTGCTACCAAAGGAACTCATCTGTGTGTGGGGACTCTGAAAGCCCCCTAACTCACCATCCATGGTGTACCTTTCCTTTGCCAAGGGCCATGACACACCCTGCATGCATCCAAAATTGTGCTTTTTGCTGAGTTTTCCCCCAGAATGCTTTGTAGGGAAAAACAAAAGTGTGCTGCTTCTCACATACAGGGCAACAAGACACAGTTAGATGCTCCTTGGGCAAAGATCTTTATTAGTCTGTTTAATATGTGAGAAAAAGAAGTTGCCATTCAGTTGCATCAAAATCTTCACTCCTGTGACACCTAAACCTTGTCCAGAGCATTGTCTCTGTTACCAGACATCCCTCTGTCTCAAGACACGAAGGGTCTTGGTGCCCTGCAAAGCCATTCAGTGGACTCCCTTGTCCATAGGACAGGATGTTCTCTGCCACAAACCTTCCTACATCCCAGCTTCATGGTGTGTCACGCTCAGAGGACTGTTCATACAATAAACACTGCAGGAGTCCTGTTGGCTATGGGTGACAGCTGGGGAGGCAAACCCTGCTCCTGCAGAAGTAACTGAGACCAAGGGCCAAACCCATGATGACCGCTGCCATCACACCCATGGTGTGTCATAGAAGATGAAGTGCAGAAGCTCTCTGAATTCATGTTATCTCTGCATACAGCATGTCACTTAATTGCCCAGAAAAGCCTCTTGGAAAAGCATATGGGAAGTTTTCCCATGAAAAATGACACTGCTCTAAGTCTTTTCTAGCTAGAAACCACTCAACAGTATCTATCACTACTGACATCTGGGACATAAGCTTCAAAGCAGTTAATTTACCATTTTAGCTCGAGCCAGTTTCCTACAGACATTGATATCCAAAACAGGTAATTGTTATGCCAGAAAGCAGAATCATTAGAGGAGAAAAAAGGTAAAGAAGAAGCCTATGCAGTAATTCTCCTACAGTGCCCAGACCTGCCAAAGCTGCATTTAGGGTTGCTGATGACCCTCTCTTTGGCCTCCCACCCCCAACTAAGTCCCAAGTCAGAAAAATAAAGCCTTTGTTCATGTCTATTGGTACAACTGCAGATCACCTTTAGCTCTGAGCTCAGCTTCTCAGCTGCACTAATTAATTGCTGAAGGAGTTCTCACGTCTCCCCGTGACGCAGAGCGAGCAGCCATTCACTCCTCCACTCAGTGCCGCAGTCACATCACCTGCTCTGTCTCAAGGACCTCCTAGGGCTGGCCTCCCCATCTGTCCCTTCTACAGACCCCACACACCCCTGCTCCATCTCTGAAAACAAGCCAAACCACAGCAAGTCTTTAGAAGCAAGTGCTTCCTCTGTCCTCATTGCTTCCCCATCTCTGTCACCCCAGAAATTAGCAGGAACCCCAGAAATTAACTTCAGTCCACCTGCAGAGTTTCTAACTACACCGACAGTCTTGGGGCCAAGCTGGTGTCCCACCTCCATCTGGCACTTGCAGCTACAGAGGACACATAAGGACCTCAGGACTTTCTGCCTAACACAAAGTTTCCCCTGTATACTTGTTTACTGAATTCAAAGTGTTCACCCCCACCACACCCATATAAATCTTGTAGTGATAGACAACACAAAAATGACCTGCTAAAGCCCCAGAAGTCTGTTACAATAAAGCCCTGGAAGAGCTGAATAACTCCATTACATCACTTGTCTGTGAATCCTTTCCAATGGCTCCAGTACTCTTTCCAGTCCATGAGGTTAGGACCTGTGATAAACCTGATCCTACAGGCTAAAAGTATATGGCTTCCCTTTACTGAGACCATTCCTGGGGATGCCCACAGACAGCAAAAGACCTGTAAAAAGATTCCACAGCCTCTTCAAGGAGGGCACAGTCCAGAAATCACGTGCTACTTCACAGGCTGGCAAGTGGACACCCCACGCAAAACTAACCCCAACCTTATTTTGTGACTGCACATGAGCAGTAACTAACTTTAGCTTAAAAATTGCTCCCCTCGTTTCCCAGTCCTGCCTTCAGAGCTGTGTGAAGAACACCGATGGTTATTTTTTAAAGGTGAACCAACACTAATTTAAATTTGATGGCAATGTAATGGCTCCCATCAGCAGCTCTGCACAGAGCAGAGCAGTGACCTCAAGCCAGGGGCCGACTGAAGGGCACCCACATCACTGCAAGCACAGTCACTCCTGGGGCTGTGCCCCTTAACACACCTGTCACACATACAGGGATCTCCTGCCAACAAGAATGGTTGTAACGTGCACTGGATATCAGCATGTCTTGGAAATTAATTAGACTGTAGCCAATATGTTAGGAAGGCCAGACTCCTGGAAGAGTGAGGCTGGGAGGTCACGTCTGCTAGCAGAGTGCTTTCACTTTGAGGCTTGCATTGAAGTTGTTATGCTACAGCTGTGATGAAAAATCCTTCCTTAATACTGCATTGCAATAGCAGGAGAAGCCTGATTCCTTATTGAGTTGTGTAAGCAGAGAGGTCAAGTCTAGAAGTGCTGAAAAACTGCAATTCCCCACCCTCCTTTGGGATGCTGTAGGTCAAGGTGGAAGTACAATGGCAAGTACGTTTGCCCTGATGCTGCATTTGCTCTGTGGGTAAACAGAGACCATCTACTCCCTGGGCTGTCATTTTGGCATCTTTCATGACCACTAAACTCTCTTCTAAAAGAAAAAGGAGGTTTTAAGAGAAAGTCAGTGGACAATCAAAATGTCAGAGTGAAGAATCCAGAGGAATGTTAAGGATTTTTTCAATTTTTATTTTTTTTGATACAGCTGCACTGGAGGTGAGTGAACACCAGAGCGTTTTGATTTCCTGCCTGGTTTCAATAAATGTTGCACTCCCAGGCACCCAAGGGACTGCTGTGGTTTGTCAAAACCAATTAATTTTCTTCCACAGAATGCTTCAGGCACCTCAAAATGCTGTTCGAGAGCTAGCACACATCTAAGGAGGGGGGAAAGCTGGCAATCAACTGCTGCTAGGGCTCTGCATCAGGAGCACAGCCCTGCGAACTCACACCAACAGCAGAGGCAAGGAGAGAAGGATGGCTTATCACTTTAGTCATGGGAGGGAGCTGAGGGCAGAGCCAGCAAGGAAATGCCATGTGTTACAGACCCTATGAATATAAACAAGAAGCTGCCATTTGCAAAACTTGCCAGAAATAAGTTTCCTAAGGGAGAATTCAAAGCTGAAAGTTTCTCTCTCACTTGTATTTCCTAGGATTCACTGCTTAGTGCTAATAGATGTAGTAATGAGCCAGAAGTGACAAACTGAACAGTTGTTATTAAGGAAGGCATTTGGAAGATAAGTCCTGGAGTTGGGATTCACAGGTTCCCTCCCCAGCCCTACATCAGACTCACTTAGTATAAGGATTTTCCTGATCTGAGCCTCAATTCACCTACTTACAGAGACGATCTGCAATGTTTTCCTTCTCTCCAGGATTGAGATGTGAGAACAAACTTGTTTGAAACTAATTTTAATAATCAGCCATGAAATGCACTAGAGGTAAGCACAGTATTATCACGCTAGGATTTCTTTTTCAGTGCACACCAAGTCACTGAGAGTTTAAGAACACATTGGAGCTATCGTTTATATTCAGAATTGGACATATACAGCACTAATGCTATGAATATTCCATGTATATACCTCATGGCAAATTATTATCACTGGATGTTAGGTAGCCATCCTTTCCCCTCTACAAAAGGCAAATATGGATAGAATGTTTTTCTTGCATGCTGGCACTCTGAAAAAGGGATAGAAGACAAAAGATAAGTTGAATTTTAAACAATTCGAGTAGTGTGTAGTCCCAGGAAAATCCTGCTAGAGCAGGAAACAGAACAACAGCTGATGTTCCCAGCAGGCACTACAGTAAGGTCCACTCTACTCACAATGCCCAAGGGAACTGGGAACCGAGGCTCCTTTGAAGATCCCAGGTCCCCAATCTCAGGTCTAGTGTCATCCTTGCTGGCCCACAAAAACAGAAACAAAGAGCCTCCAAAATTAAAAATGATAGCATGCTGAGCAATGAAATGAGCTTTATAGTGTAACAAATCTTAAAAGAACAAGGAATAAATCCGCCTTTCTTTCTTTTTCTGTTCACCAACCATGGTATCTTCAATGACCTACTTGTTTTTAAAAGTAATCCAACATTTACCATTACAATCTTCTTTGCTCCTCAAGTCACATAAGCCCCCTGCCATCTCCTCCTTCTCTATTTACCTGGCCTCACAGTCACAGCAGGGAACTGAAAATCTGCTCCCTGCCTCCTGGCTACAATCAAAGGCTTTGCTTGGGCATCCAACAGATGATAACTAATGCTGCTTCTTAAACAATCCCTGGAGTGGCTCCTCTATCTAGATCCTGCCTCCAGTCCAAGCCACATCACCCGGGCATTTAGGGAACTGCCCTGATAGAAATAGCCATGCCTCTCATTCACAGCATCTCTTCGCATCAGTAAGTCTCATGTTTCATTCAGTCAGGATTTTTCTCAGTGCTCTTACTTACTATTTAATATTTATACTATAGTCAGTGTCCAAAAAGCATGACACTATTGGTTATGGTAGGTGCTGAACAAACACACACTAAATCTGTCTTGGATGCTTACAGGTGCGAAAGGTCAGTTAGAAAAGGGAGAAAAGTCAATAAAATCTGAAGCCCAGTGAATAACTGAATCACAAGAACCAGGCACAAATATAAACCCAAAAAACTGAAACAGAAATTCTCCAAAATATATCAAAACAAAGAGGAGATGCTCCACGTATGTGATTTGGCATTGATCAGCCTGAGAGCAACAGAAGAGGAGAATCCATAACCATTAGCAGCACCTTCCTGCTCCATTTCCTCCTTAGCCTGTTCACCTTCCTTTCTCTCTTCATTCCCCCCTGCTCTGGATATGACCTCTCAAATGATGAGAGGGGCTGGATTAGCCCTAAGAGTGTGGAGTTTTTCAAGCTCATGGTATGCAGCATTGTCAAAGTAAGATGCAAAGGATACAAGTGTTGGAAAGCTACAGATCCCTGACAGTTACCAAGATCTGGAGTCTCTCAAGAGGGAGTTCCTGCCAAAAGCAGAGCCATCTCTTTCAATAAAGCAACAGTAAACTACAGCTGGAACCATAGCACAGGCCCTCGGTCTTCAGGCAAAGCTCTCCAGTACTGAAGTCCAGATGACCCACTTATGAGGAGGGTGAGGCTGATCTAATATCAGACTCCACTCTCCCTCCCTCCCTTACAATAATATCTTAACTCTAAATAATTAAAAAGAAATAAGCACCTATAAAATCAGCAGAATCATTGCAAGCCAGTAGGTCAGCACAGGTGGGTGTTTGAACTAAGGGGCCCATTCAAGTTATTCACTTCAGATGTCAAAGGTGACCTGCTGTAATGAGGAACGATAAACATGCAAACTCCCCTCTGCCATTTACCAGGCTGGAGCCACACTGGAACATAACAACCACAGCTGTGCCCTTGAGAAGTCACCTCCTCCAGAGTCTCCCCAACTTCCAAAGCCCTCCTGCACTTCTACACACAGAACAAATGAGACGTGACATATCTTACTGCTTCTTCCATACAGTAATCCCAAGTATCTAATTACAGTTTCCTTCTTTAAGCCCTTAAGTATAACTGTATATTTCAGTGCTTACAATTGCAGGATCCTCCACAGTCTCTGAAATTAATGGTTCCATAAGAAAACCAGGAGCCAGTAGTGTCCAATACCTAGTATTTGCTTGACAAACCTATCAGGAAGAGAAATGCAAACTCCCCAGCCTGCAGCATTTCAAGTTGAGGAGGGACTTAGAGCCTATAAATAATATTTAAAATCCTAGAATGGGAAAAATATCTGAAACTATGATGGAATACAGATACATATTTCCTATGTTTTTTATCTTGATCAGTGATAGAGTTGCATTTTTGGTTATCAGCTCTGCTCACAGAAGAGTGAATTCCAGGCTATATCAATTCCCCTGTGGATGTAAAGAAAAAGAACCATCTGGAGAGAATAATAAAACAATTAACTTTCCATTAAAGAATAATCTATGTATGTTCTTAAGAAGGCAAACTTTAATGATCTCCACCTAATTATTCATCCCACATTCTGGCAGGATTGGTTTGGATTTTGCCTTGTTTTGTTTTTAAATGCAGCCAGAAGGTAACAACTTATGCTGGAACGGATGTGGGGATCACACAGGCTCCTTCAGTGGAGGGCAGGACAACCTGGATGAGGAAGGCTTCCAGAAACATCAGCCAAGATCCCATCGTTCCCATGGATTCGTATGGCCGTGTAATGGCAACAGCATTGATTCTAAGAGTTTGAATATTCATGAGGTTTTTACAAACATGGTTGTTGACTGGCTTGGTACATGGGCTACGTTTTTGGATACAAAGCACAGAGCAGCACACTCTGGAGCTGCACACACCTGAACATCAGGCTGTTGAATGCTGGGCTCATTTAACTTGTCACTGATGGCAATATAAATCAGAAATGACTCCATAAAACTCAACAGCAATCCCCTCTGATTTTGAAAACTCACCAACTGGCTGCAAATGCATTATCTGTACAAAGTAATTCTGTAAAGTGAGAAGGTTCAAAGGAAGGGCTTTAAGGACTATTACTCTGCCTGTTACCCTTCTAAACAACCCCCCCCCCGCCCTCTAAGGACCTGTAGCTGTGATGGAGAACAGTCCAGGCTGCACCACAGTTGGTTCTGCAGATCTGCTCAGCTCAACCACCTGCCTCAGTTTTCCCAGTGGACAATACTAATGAGCAAGTAAGTGTGCATGCCTGCATGTCACTCCAGTTTACACAGTGCTTTCCAGCCCAGGCTCTCAAACATTTGGAAAGGACCAAATATAGTTTAAGCTAAAATTAACTGGAACATAAATACCAGAATTCAACCACTCAGATCACTCCTTTAGAAAACCTACCTGGGACTCTGGGCTTTCCAGCATGAGAACTCACACACTAAAGAGCTGGTAAATAGTGAGACAGTGCCCAGGCAACTCTTTGCTACTATTTATTGACCGACTGATTGAGATCAGGCTCTGTGACACAGTGCAGGCATCTTTATCCCTCTCCCCCACAAGCTACTAAGTTTTATGATCTGAAAAAGTAATTTTAAAAAACCCATAACCCTGGCACACAAACTAGTCACACCTGAATCCTGCTAGAAAAATCCCTGCCTCAGCTTTCAAATGTTGCAGAACATTTTCATTCACAGCTTCTACATAAATGGAGCAAGTTTTGAGTCTAAGGCATTTTAGCCTCTGAGACTTCTAGCCTGCTCTTCCCCTAGAACTGTAAAAGCCCATCTTCCTCCACTAAATATATATATATATACACGTACATACACAGCTACAAACACATACACAGATATATATATATATGCACACCCTGATCCCTCAAAGCAGGGCTCCTGCATCTGCCAACAGGCTGCACACTGCATCGGCACAATGGCTCTGGTGCAGGATCTGCACCACCCACTGGAAAGGATTTAGCGAGGGGTGCTAACGTCACACACTGAGCAGCCACATACAGCTATAAATTATTCATACACATTACTCTAATTATGCAAATGTACTAAAAGCTGGAGCATATGTTTCACTGACATCTCGCAGTACGGATGCAATATGGTTCTACTAGAAGGAAAGTGTGAGAAGTGAGATGATGGGTGTAAGGGGACTAACGATGGCAGGCACTGACCCGAGCAAGGGGTAGCAGAGGATCCCTCTTTCCCAACCAAGCCACTGCAAGGCTAAGGACATTTAAATGCTCCTCCTTGATAATACAGTGTTGGCTTTGCACTCAGTGCTGAACAGAGTGCTGAGGCTGCTGAACGGCCCAGGCAGATTAAAATAAACCCAAGCAGTTTGGAACAGGAATGTGTTTATCTGGCATCGCACACTTCCTCTTATCAAACATGAGGAGCAGGGGAGGGCACAGCGATGGTGTGCGGAAGCAGGCTGTGTGCACGCTGGTAGGAGAGGGGGAGGGAAACCAGGAGAGGAACAGCAAGGATCAGACAGACTATGCATGAGCTGGGGAACCAAGAGCATGGAGCTAGGCATCATCTCTCTGGGGTACAGAGCCCACACTCTTGGTCAGCCCTCAGATGGGCACTAGCTGTTGGAAAACTCAATTAGGTTCTTTCTCCCTTGCAGCATCTGGAAGAAGGCAGGCATTCAGTGCTGCTGCAGCATCAGCAGCTGGCTTTGTGTGCTGCCCAAGCTTTGGGTTCAAACTCTTTCTCTCAACATGTTGAGCATGGTGCAGTCACTGGGCATCACTCCCATTCCAGAGGCTGGGGCTGACTCCTCAGAAGGAAAAGGCCAAATCCACTCTGCTATGGTGTTTTGAAGTCCAAACTGTGGATTATGGTACTGGATTGAATATCAGAAGATTGGCATCTTATTCCCAACTCTGCCATGTCTAAGGAGCACATCACTGTCCTTCTGTAAATGTCCTGTCCATGTTATGGAGCCCTTTGGAAGTAGATGGGCTTCTCAGACACTGTGTCCAGAGTATTGTGCAGGGGGGCTGTGATTCTCTAGCATCCCTATTTTAAAATCTCACAAACACTTTTCAGATTCTCCAGCCCTACTGAATGACCAGGTGAGTGTTTCTACACCCAGAGAAAGCAAAAGAGCAAATTAAACATCATGTAATACCACGGCTACTTGGAAGATTTAAACTATCTTATTATTATTCCAGTAGTTACCCAAGATCAAAACAGTTGAACAGAAAACCTTGGCAGCTCCTTTGATAAGAGCATGTCTCACCTCCTAGTGCTGGCATTAAAGAAACTCTAGATCTGTACCAGCAGTTTTGTAAGGGATGCACTCACAGAGCCACGTGAAACACTCAGTACTGCAGAGACCCCGTCACAGGAGGAGTGCTGGTGACTGCAGCAATATACAAGGCAGATGCCACTTCAGCTCTTCAGATCCAAGGCAAAACTCTGCTAGTATACTAGGGTTTTTTAATTCAAGTTCTTGTTTGTGTGCAGCTCAATCACAGCTCCTCACCTGCGGCTGCCTCAGCTAAAGGATGGCCAGGCTTTGAAAACAAGAGGTGACGTATCAGAGAAGGAGCACTGAGCAGAAGGGACAGGCAGGCTGAGGCAGACAAAGGTGGGGACACCTGCACAGATCCTGGTCACTCTGCCCCAAGCCCTGGCCAGCAGGATCTGTCCTTCCCTTTCACAAAAGCCCAGATGAATGAACAGCAGCACTTCTGCCAGGCAGAGATGCCAGACTGGCAAAACAAAGCTGAGAAAACAGCACAAGATTACAAGCAAGAATAATAGACAGACATGAAAATCCACTGAGTAAAATCAGATACCATCAGGACCAAGCTGAGACACTTCTGCTGTGCCACCATCAGCAAACCTCTTGGGGCAGCAGGCTGCATCCCAAAGGGCACAGCATGAGTCTCCCTCTTCCCTGGGCTCATCCTCCTTTCTGTGGAGTCACACATGTTGAGGACCAAGCATAGCTCAGGCAGAGGGTCGCTGCCTGCCCAGCTCAGCCAGCAAGCTGCTCCCCACACCCCACCCTGGGCTCAGGTTTGGGACCATCTCACCCTTTATAGATTGGATGGTTCCTCATCACCAAGGCCAGCAGAATCCATATCTCCCAGTCATATGCCAGTGAGGCAAACCCACACACTCTCTCAACTTCCCTTTGCTGCCCAGAGGAAAGGGAAAGAGGGTACAGAACCAGCTTGACAGGCTGCAGCTCTGTTTATCCAAGCACTGAGAAAGCAGGCACAGCTTGGATCCAGCTCTGCTGCCCACCCTGGCCCTGCTGAGGTCCGTCTGTGGCAGGGCATGATGCCTCTGGGAGAGAGCTCAGCCCTGCCATGGAAGCAGTGCTCAGAAAAGACAACTGGAGGGAAGAGAAAAAGGAGTAGAGACAGAAAAAGAGGCTCAGCATTTACATCACTTTTCCCCCTCTCATTTCGAAGGCTTTGGCTTCCCTCAGTAACTGTCAGCAAAGAAACAAGCCCATTACAGGCAGCCACAGATAACAGGTACTAGAGAAAGAGGAGGATGTTCTGACCAGTGCACTGATCACCTCAGGAGACATAGGATCAAACACAATTTAGGTAACAAGCCAGGGCAGACTTGGAGCCTCAGCACAGCTATCCAGGAAAGGAGTTTTAACACAACATCCAGGGGAGCTTCTCAGAGAGGCTCAAAACCCCAGTGGCACACATGGCTCTGCTGTCATTAGTCCTGTCACGGCAGGTGGGGACAGGGCTGCACCAGCAAGGGAAATCTCTTGGGCCACAATCTACCCTGGAACAGGTTTTGCAGCATCTAGGCTGGAAACACAATAAATTCATTCATTTTTTACTAAAGTCAACAACTTTTACTTGTGCCAAAACACTGGAAGAAAGAGAAATTTAGTGCAGTGTAACAAGAATTATCAAAACAAAACATTTTTTTGTCCCACAAAGTGATAAAGAGTCCACTGTAGCCACAAAAGTCACTAACAGAAAAATACAGAAGTCAGGGAGTTGGATTTTTAGTGTAATATTCCTTATTTTGGAAAAAGTTATTTTAAGAATTTTGAGCTATTCAACTAACATTACAGGGTTTCACATATCATTGTGCCAGAGTCACATTAGAAATGATTTGTGCTCTCAGATTTCTCTGGTGAGCTGTGAGGGAGGTGAGGACAGAGGGGCAAAGCAATACACTCTAATCCAAGTGCTGGGATTTGTTTTGAGGCTTGCCTGGAGGAATCAGCCAGCCAACAGGATGCTGTACCACAGGCACCCTGAGGGCTGAACACTGACTTCACCAGGCAGAGAATCAACTCAGTAAGGCCATGGTCCTCCATACACAGTCCCAAGACCACAGTGTTCAAACATACAGGTGGCCTCAGCACAGCCAAGGGGACATTTGAACTTCAGTGTTTTCAAGGTCTAGATGTGAGGAGAGAAGTGAGGAAGTACCTCACAGCTGAAAGGAAAAGTCCCTGGCATCTCAGAGCTTCTCATCCTCCTCTGTTATTGCTCCAGAAAAATGGTCCCCTTGTGCAAAGAAGCACCTGAATGGTGCCAGCCTGGACAACCTCCCCAGGGAAGCATACAACGTGACTGCCTGTCTGCCCTGCAGGACAGGAGGGAAGCAGGGGCATTGGACATTTAGTACCCCAGCTCCAGAAAATGACTGAAGGGTTAAAACAAAAATCACTCTTAGATGGGCAGCAGTCCAGGAAGATAAAATATTCAGCACCATTATGCTCCTGGACACCATATTTTGGACAATAAATTTCATGCTTCATATGCCACAACAGTTATGATTTCAGGCAATAACCAAAGAACAGGTCCACATCCTTTCACAGCAATCAAGAAAAAAATATTCATAAGTAGCCTGACAAAGCTCAGAGGAGGCTATTTTTTATTATTATTTGGTCTGTCACTTTGGTAGTCAGGCTTGAACCGGAAAGGGAAAAGCCATGTCTGGCACGGCACCACCTCCAGTGCTTACAGGCCTCACAGACCAGTGGGAGCTGGCAGTGGAACCCACCACCTGCACAACTCACCCCACCAAGTTCAGAAGGGCCATTTCCGTCTTTGGTGACACTGGAGAACTGTTTTCCTACTCCCAATATCATTCCCCATGCACTATGAACCAGAAGTCCTCCCCTGCAGACACTTTGAATGTCCCAGGCTAACGTGGCAAATACAAAAGAACATCAGAACCCTTGGCAAGAAACAGGCTCTACTTGCCCTATTTTTCTTTATCCTTCAGGGAGGGGCTTTTCCTTTCCCCTGAGCCTGCCCACTCTGTGTCAGGGCATACCACAGCTCTGTGGGTTGGTACTGGACTCCAACTCCTCCATCCTGGAGCAAAGAAAGCTACAAAGTCCAAGTCATGCCCACATAGTGCCCTTTACAAGAAGAGAAGTACAGACCAAGCCCCAACTTTAGGAATTAGTTGCCCCCTTCTAAATTTTCAGTGTGGTTGCAGCAGAATATGGACTTTTTAATTTTCTTTTTTTTAATCCATGTCTCTGAGGAGGTTACAGTACTCCTGTGACATTCAACAGCTCTCATACTGCAACTCAGATGAACCTTTGTGCAACTGATGGGTAAGGAGTCCCCGCAAGCACAGCTCTGAGTTCTTCAGGATGAAGCACTCCATGCTATTTCCCAACACTGAAGCCGTGCTAGTTTGCAGTAGCAAGGGATGTGGTCCTTAGGTGCCATTATGAATCAAGCCTGAACTCCACATCCCAAATTTTCCCCTAGAGATCCACGGGCAGTCTCTACCAGTCCTTTCTGGATTTTTAACAGCTGCACATTGGAATTTTCAGTAGCTCATTTCTTGGCTTCAAGAGGTTTATGCATTCACCAGATACAATAATTAGCTTCCTCCCTTCACAAGATTCCAAAACAGATTTCAAAAAGCCCCTTCAATCCCTCTGTAGTCAGTTTATCCAGTATTAATCCATTGAAGTGATGCATTATGTTCTACCAGAAGAATTAAACAGAAAAAGTGGGATGCTTTCTTACCTGTAATTGACTGACTGACCAATAGGAGTCAAGTGCTGGCAAATTGGAGGTGTAATTTCTATTTAATTATGGCATTAAAAAAATTACATGATATACCTATTTAACATGCAAAGGAGTAAAATCAAAGCTAATAAGAATAAATTATAAAAGAGGACATGTACAAAATGTAGTAGCAGTTTCTTTGTTTTTTATAATTGTGCTCTGTTGAAGAGAATGCTGGCTGCTGTGCCACTGTATTGCCTGGAAAACTGGCATCCCTGGCTCTGATTCTAAAACCCTGCCAACATGCAAACTTGCATTGCACAAATGCATGGCTACAATCAAAAATATCTGTTAAAACCCAAGTGGTGTACATGCTTTTCATGCTGCACGTGAAGCTTGTATCAATCCAGTTGAAGTTCAGTTGAAATGAATGCAAACAAAGCCTAGAAACACCATTCTAGAGCTCAAATATGAATGCAAATGAATGGATGAACCATGAAAAGTTTTGCAAGCCTTCAGGTAAACTCATTTCAAAATACATTTAAAAGAAAATAGTGTGACATCTATATTTAGACAATGGGTTACAAACAACAGCATAAAATATGAACAATTCTGTTTAAGCCAGTATAGCTACTAGTGCAAGACAGACAGCAAGAGTCCCATGAATTACTGGCATCTGAGAAGAACATGCCACTGCCATGAGAAAACACAAATACACCCATGGTTTTTTCTGGGGTAACATTTATGATCATAGAGAAGCCTATTTTCTTTAGATTAACACCATAACTCTAATTCCAAATCTTCCAGTTTCAAGACATTTAGTCAGCACAACAGTGTGGGGAAGGGGAAACAGGGTCTTACTGGGAAGAGGAAACAGGGACAGTCTTACAGACTGTTTGACCCACAAACCTAATAAACCCCAATGAAGCTGTTCTGTAACTGCTCTAACCCAGCCCAGAGCACTGCTGCCAGGAGAAGAGCAGGTCTGGCTTCTGCAGCCTGCTGCATCCTGGTGCTAAGTCAGGGAGCAGGAGGGAGATGCCAGCATCAGTAACAGGATTTTGGTTGGTAGCACTTGGAAACAGAAGCCAAACAAGAATACAGTTTTACCTGCAATGTATATTTAAAATCAAAGAGCTTCCACTGGCTAGCCAAATTATCCTTTCAACATTTCCTGCTCTGTCAACGCAAGTTTAAAGTTAAAACACAAATTAAACTGCCTTCAGTCCCTGGAGGAAAGGTTAGATGGATTTAAGATGCATTTAGTGCGTCATATAGGAAAAACTCAGAGGTACATGCTCAGATAGCAGTGACATGCAGCCCCAGAGACAGACAGCTACAAACCACACTCACTCCCACACACTTGATAAATGCATCAAATTGCCCAGGAACCAGAAGCACAGCCAGCCATGACCCTGCACATGGAGTGAACTGAGAGGGTGACTCAGTGCAAGTGTCCACACAGGTGATTTCTGCAGATGAGAACATTCATTGCCACAAGGAAGGCAGCACAGGTTAAAGACAGACAGCTTACCACTCTGAGCTGATGGACTCCACCAAATATCCTCATCACTCCATCAATCTCCTGCTCCAGCCTCCTGGCCCAGTACTGCATACTGCAAGAGATGGAGAGAAAGACAGAAAGAGAAAGGGAGAGAAAGAGAGAGAGAAAGAGTCAGAGCCCTGACACTGAGTAGATAAGCAAGGGACTGAAGGGAGAGGGAGGAAATCAGTGTCTCAGCTAAGTTCACTGCTCTCTCTCTGCAGCACTGAGTGCAGGCACAGTACCAGGGACACGTGGCTTGGAGAATTATGGTTGGGGCTGGTTATAAACTTCAGGACTTCAAAATTTATGCACAAGGCACCACAGAGACAAGGGGAGGGGGGAAGGTACAACAAAAACTGCAAGGCTTCAGGGTTTATTTTCTCTTTATATAAACAGTTGCAGTAGATAATTATTTAAGCCCAGTGTGATTAACAAGGTCAAAGTGCTGTGAAATACAGAAGGCATCTTAGTGCTTCAGCAGGGCTCTGTGGCAGAGAGCAACACCAGAGCCGTGGCAGGGCCAGAGGTGTCTGTCCTGCTGCAGCAATGGATTATCCTTGCGGCACAACAGGAGGGACCTGTGCAGAGCCAGGAGCCAAGCACGGAGCAGCGAGTGCCCGAGGGCTCGGCTGCTTTGCACCTTCAGCTAAGCCCAACCTGAGCCAGCTGCCAGTGCTGCCAGGTTCACTGCGGGCAGAGCTGTCTCCAGGGGCAGTGGGGAGGGCTGGGAGCTGCCGCATGGGGTCTCCTTGGTCCTGAGCCCCGGACAGCGAGGGAGGCTGCCAGGCCTTCCAGCAGGCACCACACCTTCCGATACATTCAACCACACGCATTTCTGCTTAGAGCAGTAACACCAAGTCAAAAACAACAACAAATAAACCCTCTTCTAAATCCACAGAACTTGATAACTCTCCTTCTTTTAATGAGATTTCCTGACTCCAGCTGCTGACCACACGAATGTCAAATCTCCCGTTTGACCTGGAAAAGCAACACTCGGTTGCCTCTGCACAACCAGGCACTGCCTCCAGTGATTTTTCCAGAACAACAGTCCTTTCTCAATATACCCGGGGAAAAGGAGGGATGGAGCACAAGGAGTGGAAGGCGAGGCCAGCAGCATGGCAAGGCGAGGGTGGGAGGGAGCAGACGACCTCTGTGAGGTTGCACACTGTTTAGGTTCACCGAGTGATTTCATTCCTCATGCAAAGTGTCATTCCCTGGACAGCCCACAAACGCTCCCCCACAACCCCCAAACCACGGAGAAGCTCTCCCAGAGATCAAGGAGCAAAGAAACCCGATTATTTTTCAGCTGGGCCTCGGAGGACTCCAAATTGTAGAGCACAGCTGAAAAGCTGGGCAGAAATGCCAAAGCAGAAAGATGCCTGAGCCAAGCAGCAGAGCAGAACTTGAGAGGGGTGGAGGGATGAACAGGACACAGGGAGGGACTGGCAGACAGACGTGTGTTACTCACACAGGCAAAACTCAAGTCAGTTAATAACATACAAAGCTGTGGATGAAAACAAGATTTAATTGCACATGCCAAACCTTCTCAGTTTTCCACTGTAACTTGTGCTGTTTCCCACATTCCCATAGAGGCAATGCTGCCTCTTTTCCCCTGGGAGCCTGGCTGGGGAGGGGAAACTGAGGGAGTAAAATGGGTGAAGACATCAGCAAACCCCCTGTTCTGCCAAAGGAGGGAAAGCAAAGCCTTCAGTGGGACTGCCAGTGGGAAGGTGCCAGGTCACAGACAGAGCTGAGGGGTCTTGGGGTGGGGTTTTTGTCTCTTTTCTTTCTTCCGCCAAACGTTTTACTTCCTATCAAAGGTATATTAAGGTTACCTGACTACCAAAGCAATCCATAAATCTTCTGAAGTATTTTCACAAAAAAATACTTATTTTTACACAAGACATTAATTTAAAAAATATGCCCTGAAACACCAAAACTGGATTTATTTTTTTCCCTACTCCAGCTTGTCCAGTGAACTGAAAAAAATCAATTATATGCTCATACTCAGCCACAGGTCCGAGAAACCCCACTGAGCACTTATGGAGCTGACACTTTTCCTTAACTTCCAGCTCTGTACAAGATCCTCGATTTCAGTGACACCTGCCTGTGTCAGCTCTCTCCAGGAACACCTACACCACCATAGCAAGTGAAAATTACTACCCATCTTGAGCAGTATCCATCATATTAACAACTGCTCATATCCGCTTAAATGTCACGTATGGCCAAGCCTTCAGAAAGGATTAGTTACAGAGAAGACAGAGGCATCAATATTACTCTGTTGGCATATGCAAAAGAGACACTGAGCTCTCAGTTGGGCTGGGATTTACAATTAATTTAAATTTAGTCAGCAGATTTGTTAAAAAAAAAAAATTAAACTTATTCCACCCCCTGCCTCCGCCCTAAGAAGTACTACTATTTTAGGGGAAAACCCTTGGATTTTTTCATTCATGAGAAAGACTGCCATTCCCTTTAGTTGTACAGCCTTAAGATACCTGACTCTTAACCTTACAGACCAGCAATTTCCCAAAGAGTCCAGCTAACCCTTATAGTACAAACTTTAGATTCCCCTACTAAAATAAATAAATATGCATATTACACTATCAAATAAGGAGAGGGCATTTTGGCATAGCTGACACCAGGTTTCTAGGTTAAAAAATGTAATAGCAGAAGCAGCTTCTTTTTTGGTGTAGTATGGCTTACAAGAGCTTTTGCCAGCTGTAGTAAAAATTCTATTTTCTAACCAACAGATCTCCTACCCTCACCACAGCACTGCCAAAACCCTTGTGTGACCAATTACTATGTCCATGACCAGAAGTCTTCAGAGTGGGCCACATCCCAGAATTTGTAGGTTTCATTTCACTTGCCATATGCTGGGTCGAAGGTTACCATTACAAAAAAATAAAAAGTATGTGAAACCCATTATTAGTCTGTTGCAGGTGACCTTCTGCTTCTTGTTTCTCCCTTGTGACCATAATTCTATGCAAGACGACCATAGCAAGGATGAGGAAGGTAAGGAAAGGTACAGCCCATGATGAACATGGAGATTTCTCTCTGAGATGTGTCTCCTGTGGAAGCTGTCAGCAATAAGACATGACAGTCATTGCGTTCCTGGGCCATTACTGCACGGCTCAGGTGCCTTGCGGGGCTCCAGGAGCAATAATTCCTCAAAACACGCAGCCAGGAGTGTCCTACTGCTCTCGTGAAATGTCATTTACAAATAAAGCATAAAGAAAACAGCTGATGCACTGACTGGGAAACCACTGGCATGGCTGTGGCGGCGCTCAGGGAAAGCCACCAGGCTCCCTTTATGAGCCCTGTGCACAATTCCCCCCTAAACTGAGTGGCACTTCAGTGCCTGCTGTAGTGAACCAGCACCGGTGAGGAGAAAACCTTTGAGCTCAGGAACTTGGGATGGCTCTCAGTAGCTCTGTGCCTGCAGGAACTGCATGGAAAGAGCCTGGCAGTCCCACTATCCCCTGTCCCCTCTTTGGCAGTGACATGCCCACCACATCCCACTGATCCCCATCATCTCAGCTGGTTCTGTCTTTGCTGGGGAGTCTCCATAGGATTCTCCCAACCCAACAACTCAACAAACATCATATGCACATTCAGGATATCCATTAAAAAATCTTTAGTATTGAAAAAATGGTTGTTTCCTTCCCCTGTATATTTTACAGCCTCCTGTGCAACATTTGCAAGGGACATAAGTGATTTTTGAAAACACAACACCATTTATCACTGCCTCTCCACAGAAAACTACAAAAATGTTAATTGATTTCATAATTTGCATATTTGATTTTTCTTAAAGATGAGATAAAGGAGGCTTTAAAAAAGCAGCAGAGCTTCAAAAATGTTTACTGTGTCAAGCAGCACATCAGGAGGCAAATCCCTGCTGTTGCAGTTGGGGCCAGGAAGCAAAGCATCCACTTGTGCCACTCCTGCTCAGTGGGTCCCTGTGCCTTGCCACAGCTCACAGCAGCCCTTACTCAGGGTTAGGGCACGTTTCATGCCTCAGGTGACCCAGGCAGTTGCAGAGACTTCTGTGCATGTCCATGTTGGTTTCTGAGGCTACACCACTGCTCCAGCTGTGTGGCTTCAGAAGGAAATGGTAATAAATGCCTGGAAAGACAGAAGATAGGCTGTCCTTGTCCTACATCTTCCCACACTTGTGCACACAACAGATGGCAGCCTGAGTCCTGGTCCTCTGTACAGATCCTGGAGACACTTGCAGACAAGCCACATGCTTCCAGCTTGTGGCCAGCACCACAGGCTGCGACTTGTCACAGCAGCTCAGCCCAGGGTCACTCTGTCCCTTGGTGGCTCAGGATATGTGGAGCAGACCCCTCTCAGGCTGCAGTGACACCTCCTCACAGCTAACCTAGGCCTGAGCAAGGCAGTTACACAAACCTCTAATGAATATAAACCTCATTGCAAGCCACCTCCCACAAAGTCACAGGAAAGGAGAAGTAAGATTAATTTTCTGCTTGAGGACACTTTTTTCTTAAAAGAAGCCTTAGGAAAGTGTTTGTTTGGCTGTAAGCAGGAGAAGATGTTCGAAAAAAAATTAAAATAGGAGGAGATTTGCTCCTTTTCTTTTGCTGCCTTCCTGGCCCCCCCAAAATAGGAGAAAGAGTCACATATACATGAAAGGACAGGAGGAAAAACTACTTGCTAAGTAGACATACTGCCCCAAAGCTTATTGGGTTCTACACAGAGAGTGTTCTGTACAAGTGTCTACACTTCACACGGTGTGTTCAGCCAAGAATGCTTCACTCTGATTCATATGCTTTGGTTCAGTGCCCAAATATTGCTATTTAATAACATTATTAATTACTGTGTTGTCTAATTTTTGCTGTGCAGGAACTTCTTATAATTGGCTTATTCCTTCAAGATGCTTAATCCTTTAACTATAACAACTCATGTCAGTGCACACACATGCACGTGTGTGTGTGCAGGATCCTGCCCCCTCTGAGCTTTCCTATACACCTAGGCTCTAAAAACCCCACGTGAGCCAATATTTACACACCAAGGAAAAACAAGCTGCCTTTTTTTTTTCCCTCCAAAGATACAACTTACAGAGAGCACTTGTTTCCTTCCAAATGACCAAATAATTACTGACCATGCTTCCAGATATTATCAAGCCTCCCACACTGTCATTTTATGACTCTGTTTTAATTTAAAGTATGTACCCAGGTGTTTATATAAAAGGAAAGGTGGGAAAAATTTGACTGCTGGACTAGTCTTTTTCTAATATTTGTCAGGACATTATTTACCCCTACCATCTGGTTTTCCCTACAAAAAGAAAGCATACTTGACATTATTATAGGAGGGAAGGACAGGACAAATGAATATTAGAACTATATCCCAAGGAAGAGCTTTGAGAAACAGGAAGAAGATAGCATGTCTGCATTTAGCTCTACCACCACATTACTTTCTTCTCCTCAATCTAAACACTAACTTTCTGTGCCTGTTTTTATGTCCTATCTTCTCTCTGCTTCACCTCTACAATTTTTTGCAGCAGGGTATGTCTTGAAAAAAATACCACCCCCAAAAAAAACCCCATATGCCAAACCACCTACTAGATCCATCTTGATCCCTGTTTGAGACCCCAATAAGTATTACAATATAATAAAAGGGAGAACTGTGGAGTTTTTTCAACCTGCAGGACAGATAGAGCCAGGCAAAAAGTGAGGAGGAAATAGTCTGGCAATTAGACAAAAAATTGTGTTTCATTAACAGTTCTTGAACACAAATATTCTTGTAGGTACTTGTGAGAAAACCAGCAGTAACCACCAACTTGTCATCAGTGACATTTAGGACAATAGGAAAATTGTTCCTTAGATATGATTTCTCTATTGAAAAACAGAAGCATTAACCATTCGAGGTCTAACTCCACCTAAAACCAGAGTAGTGCAATCACAGACATGCAGGATGACACAGGCTTCAGGAATTCCTCTTCCATCATTAGTTAGACTGAGACATCTAAACACCTGAACACTTTGCACAAACTGTTGTCTAATCTGTTCTTTAAGTCCTCTGCTGAAGGTGAACCCAAAATCCCCACAGTACCTTTTTCCAGTTTAATTTTTCATCACATGGTGAAAAAGTTCCCTTCTTATCCACACTAATTCTCAATTTCCTCATATCCCACCTATAGCAGACACTGAAAGATTCTTATGACAAGCTCCTAAGAACTGGAAGATCATTATTCTGCTGCATCCTTTGGAACAGAAAAATAAAGAATGGAAGGGCAAACTCAGCTTTTCCCAGCTTTCCCTATTTTGCACTGCTTTCCAAATGCTTCAGTCTTTCTGTTGCCTTGGTCTGGATTCTCTACAGTTTCCCTACCTTTCCAAAGGCTCATGCCAAAAAGTGAGGTAAGGTACTCCAACAGAAGCCAAACCCAGTGCTGTATGAGGAGGAAAACATCACCTTGCCAGCCTTGTCCAAGAAACTACTGAACATTGCAGAATAAACGTGCCCTTCTGCTATGGCAGCACTGTGTTGACTCAAAGTGATCCACAATAACTCTCAGGATATTTTTTGCCACACTGCTACCCAGACAGATGTTCTTTATGCTGTATTTGTACATTTGATTTCTCCCTCTTAAGTGCATCACTTTGCATTTGTTTTCACTGAATTTCATTGTGCTGATACCCAGCTCACTGTTCAATTTTTCTAGATCATTTTGAATTCTGATAATGCCTTCCAAAGTACATCCAACCCCTCCTAGCTCAGTGTTGCCTGCAAATTTTATAAGCATATTTCCCATTCTATTGCTTAACTTATTAATGAAACTATAGAATAAAAGCAGGTCCAGGGCAGATCCCTGCAGGACCCCACTTGAAATGCCCTCCCAGTATGACAAAGAGCCACGATAACTATTCTTTGAGAGCTGCGTGTCCAATCAAAATATCTTGAATTTCAAACTTTACAAAAAGCTGATTTGGAGTATTTGATATGCAAAGGAGCTGGAGGCCAAAGGATAATGCAGTGAATAATTTAAAGCCTAAGAGTAGGTTTGAGGAAAATCACAATCTGTTGGTGGATGATTTGCCCACAGACAGAGGAGGGAGAAGCCACTCAATGTGTTAACTGGCACATTTGCCCAGCAGTGCTGCAAAAGGCCCCACACAGGCACTGATTTCCTCTGATCAAACACATGCACCTCTCTCGTTGATACAGCAATGAAAAGAACAAACAGCAAAGCAATGACAGCAAATATCTCCTGCAAACCAAAAGGCAAAGGAGAGCATTTTCCCAAAAGGCCTTTCCAGCCACGAACCCCAGGATCGAGTTTGTCCCATCTTTATCAGCCTGGAGTTCCCCTCCAGGCCATCACTCAATGCAGCCATTCTGTGATGGACACCTGGATCTCAAGAGTATCATTTGGCAGGACCTCCATAGAAGGATCCCCAAATACATTAGAACTGTGCAAAAATTAATCCTCACATTCTGAAGGGGTAAATCTGATCTCAGGACATTGCCACCAAGCCATCCTTCTGTAAGTGGAAGCAGAAATGGGCACCTCAAGGTGGTACCCTATTTTCACCTAGGTTCAACAAGTTCAGCAAGCAGTTCCTTGACATGTGGGGAGTCTAATCAAGCCACTTACCAACTGTATAAACAAAACTAAACCTGGTTGCCTTACCACAGGAATAAATTAGTTATAGAATTTATGTCTGGAGATCCAGGTGGACTGTTCCTGCTGCTGTGAGGATGGTCCTGCAAATGGGAACTTTATCAGGTGGCTCATGTACTTTGACCTCTCGTGTGATGGTGGCAGAAGCACGAGCACACAACTCCAGGACTGTAACACAAACAGAATAAGCCAAAGGCAATGGCTACCAGTACTGGTGATACCAGTAGTACTCTACCCAAAACAATTAACTGGTTTTTTTGGAGTCCAAGATAACCTAATGTCTTAGCCTCCATGTTTTTTTAAAGCTATGCTCGTATTTTACATCTTGAAAACTCTATTTCTGTGGCACACTTGCTGATGTGCATCAGGAGCAAGAAAAGCCCGTAGCTTCTTTGCACCATCTTTGCACTCTCGTCACTCAGAATCAGAACTGGGCTCCTAATCTCAAAGCCTGTCACAAATCTAGACTTGAAACACAATGAATTAATAAATAAGTGAATAGGTGTCAGTTTTATGGAGCAAACTACCTGCATAAATTTCACCCAATGCAGCCACTTGTCATTTTCAGCACCCCTCGAGACCCCAATGGCTGATAACTCTTTCACGTCACTTTGCAACCCATTATACAGATGAAGTTTTATGATAAAACCTTCCTCCTCGCTGACTCCTTCTGTTTTACAGATGCAATCTGAGTGGAGGCTGAAGAGATCCCATCCCCCATGGCAAAGATAAGGTTACAGAGGGTAGGTCTTAGTAAGGATTTTGCAAGCTGTATGAATTATTAAAGTCCTTTATGATATAATGACAGACATATCAGGTTATTTGTTTATTCTGTGTATAATTCATGACTCTCTTGGGAGCTAGACAGAGGTAGGATCGCTTGTTGCATCTCCTTGTTCATTCCAGTAAATCCTCATCACCAGATGGAAGCCTGAACCCCCCCTAGAACAGCCACACCTTGCAGGACCTGCACTTGGGATTGGAGATGGGAAAGCTTTTTTCACAGCCTGGAGAAAGTGAAGCTGTCACTTGAGTACATCAGCCTAGATGGCTGTGACAGTCCCAGTAGTGTTTCTGTATTGTGCCACCAGAACACTGCCACTAAAGCATATGCAAACAGCTTTAGGATTAGATGCTATGAGTTGCACCGTGCTCCTGTAGCACTGCTGAGCAACAGCAGGACACCATCCAAGCTCATGTGGGCTCTTGTAAGACTTCAGGATAGCTCACAACCACCACTTCCTGACTCCACAAATAGTACAGTTCTGGGCAAAGCAAACAGTTCCCCTTGCTTGGGTCATTTGTGCAGAGTCTGGTCAAGATATGGGGGTAAAGCATGATAAAGGAGTGCCAGGTCCTGCTGGCTGGAGTGGAATTTTTGATACACACATTATAGCCATCTCTCATTTCCCTAGTGTGCTGTTTGATGGGTAAGGGAGATGTGATGCCATAGCAGCAAACTGGAAATAAAGGACTCACTGGAGCCCTTAGCAAGAAAGAGCTTCTCAATGTGCTCTTGTTCACACAAGGTTCTCCATCCAGTGATGCTCCTATTGCCAGGAAGAGTCATGCTACTATGGAGAATTGCAGCAAAACACAAAGGTGGCCAAGCTAAAAACAGCACACTGTAATTCTCATCAGCCACTGGAGGACTGCTTTCAGCACCCACCCTGCCCATGGCAGATTTCAGCTGATCAGAAACAGACCAGGCACAAATGATTCATCTGATCACTTAAAGACAAGCCATGTTAAGGAGTCTGATAGAGGACTACTGACTAGTCAGAGCTCTGCTGGATTTGTGTGTACAGCTTCTCTCCACACCAAGAGAAGATATCATTAACCTCTGCCACAAAGCCCTCCTGCTACAAGAGCTATTTAGAGGCATCCATTGTCATTGCTTCAGCCTCAAACCACGTCAGTCCAAGTCTCCTCAGGGGTTTCTGGGCATCACTGTCACTCAATGTCTATTTAGTTAAACCCCCCACCTTAAACAACCCCTCTCCACACCATCCCCCTACCTGAGAGGCTCCTGGCTCCTAAAAGAGTGTTGTAATCATTGTTATTATAAAGCACTTAGCAATGCTCACTTACTGCATCTCTCACCAGCCAAACACCCAGAACACTGTTATTTCAAATGTAGTTGCAGAAGCTCTTCATTGTATTAGTCCCTTTCAGCAATGAAAGAAAAAAGGGGTGGGGGTGGAGAGCATTAAAAAAAATAAATAATCGTTTACTGCATTTTATGTCATTACCTCACTACTTTGTGATACACATCTAAAAGCTGTTTGCAAGACCTCTCCTGATGTGAAGTGGCATCCAGGCAAGCTCTGATGCAGAGAGTGGCAGCATGAAGCCCAGTTCAGTTTTGTCCCAGTACTGCTGCATTACCCAGACCATTATAGCAACAGGGATGAAGTTGTCAGCTTTCACAGATCACCTCCTCTCTCCTTCTCCCCATCCCGCTGGGACAAACACTGCTCCCTCCAGAGGGAAATAGCATATACGTTCCACTTTTCCTTTGAAAAAGACACAAGTCTATATAAATGGAGGTGCCTGAACCACACTGGAAACACTCAGAAGTTGCTACAGGATTTGCTGGAGTCTAAGCACAGATGTGTCCCTCTCCTTGCCAGATGCCTCAAGTTGATAAGCCAGCATGTCCCCACAACCTTGCTTCACAGCTATCATGGTTACCATCCACATTCCCTCACCACTGCAATACCTCAGTTAAAGCAGACAGTGCAACAGCCCAACAAACATCATTTTGAAGGGACTGATCAACACTAAACTGCCAAATCCTCCTAATACATCCGACAAAAATATTTTCTGTCTGGGAAGGGAAGAACAGGGCTACAAAGGAGAAGCAGTAGTCTCACATCCAGAGACTTTTAGGAGCAGAGTCAGAACTGCAACTCAACCTCCTGACACTAAATTTGATGTTTGCCCTTGGAAGACAGCACTGGAGCACCAAAGCAGGAAACTCACATACCTCTGGGTACCCCAGAGCAGGTTTCCTCCCAGCCCTCACACAAAATACACTCACATGTAACTGGAATCGAAGATTCCAAGATAATTCTCTATTCTGCTTTTCTAAAGCAGAGTCAATGAGTATTCACATTAAAACCAAAAACATCTGATATCCCAAAATCCTATGAATAGAATGCCTTGGACTCTTTTCTGTAAGAGAGAAAAATCCCAGTCTCTAATGTGGTCCTCTCAATGGGGCCTGTGACATCACCAGCCCCTTTCTATTTAGAATAATGACTTTTTCCACACGCCAAGAGATTCGAAATTACCTGTGAAATATATTTCCCTAGGCACAGGCTCAAGAAGCATGTAAATTACCCAGCTTAATGGCCTCCAGAATTTCTCCCTGAGACACACACAGGGAGCAGGAAATGTTCAGATGATATCTCAGTTACCATCTGAGGGGTTAAATGTCCAAGGGATGGTCAGGAGCTGCTGCCCTACAGTTCCACCAGTAACTGGTCCCACTGGTGAGCACTTGCCACAAGGAGGCAATGAGCATGAGATCCAATTCTAAATGGGTGCATCATCAGCACAAAAATGCAATTTTAAAGAGAGCATTTTTCGGGAAAGGTGCCTAACCACAATTTAGATGGCACAAGGAGCCAATGTAGGGCTTATGCAGCAGAGGGTACCCATTTAATTTGCAGAAGTCCAGGGTTGAGCACTCAGCAGCAAGAACTCTTGGCCTCCAACTAACTGTACAGAAAACAGTACTGCCCAAGCTTTGATGTTCAGGCATTTGCCAGAGAACAGTGTCCTTCAGAGAAGCTTTTAATCCACAAGGACAGTTCCCACTCTCCCAACACCAAAGAAAGTGACAAATAGTGTCCCTGGAGTCCAAATCCTCCTGCCCATGTTTTTTGTTCTTGTAGCTGAATCTGATGTCTTGTTAGTATATAGGAGAAGAAACATTTACCCCGAAATGAAGAGCATGGATTCATTCAAAGGAAGAGAAAAGGAGGAATTACATGATCTGGTTATATTTCCTGCTCCACCACTGACATACTGGAGTCTCTGAAGCCTTAGTTTCACAAGCAAAATGAGCAATAGGAAAGTACAAGTGCTATTACAAAGTGCATGTACAAAACCATGACAAGGAGTAGAAGATGGAGAACAGGACAACATGCTCACCCTGCAAAGGAGAGGGATAGGGAAGGGGGACAATCCCAAGGGCATCATGTAAGAATTGCATGTCTCCCCAGGGAACAAGCCCGAGGCACACAAGCTTTGTTCCTGATGCTCGCCAAGACCGACAGGTTGGTCACCTTTTAACACACACTGGACAGAAAGTAGGCCAGAAGGTCAACTGGGGATAAGAGAACACCTGGAAAATAGGCCTGGCAATGGAAAAATGGGCCAAATTCCAAAGTGTAAACCTCCTCAGAGCAAAGGTGTAAGACAAGGTCTTTGCTGAGCCTCTTCTAAAGTGAGAACCTGCCCTCATTCTCGGCCACAAGAATCTTGCTAACCCACATACTGCCAGAAGCTGTGGTATCACAGCAAGATTAACACAGAAGCAATTTTAAAAACCAGCAATTTCCAAGCTAATTTCCTCACTCACAATCATGCCACTAAGGGCTGAAGTCCGTCTGGACTCCTTACAGCTATCTGTGCTCAGGATTAACTATACAACACTGCCAGTAATGCAAGCACTCCACTACTGAGAAACTATTAGAAGATAAATATTAAATCTCAATATCGCAGCAGTAGAAAAAAATGAGCAGGAATGTCATTGTAATAAATACTGTAACCAAGCCAAATGAGGAAGCAAGGTTAGTTTCATGTGGAAAATTAGAAAAAAAAATGCAATATACTTGGAATAGTCCTTGCTTTGGACTTTTGTGCAATGAACCTCACAAACTTCAGAACAGTTCAACAAACTGCAATTGAGCCAGTCCTGCAGGTTGGCTGCTCTGATGGGGGATGAAACAGCCCTCTGGCCACTAATTCCACCCAGCCCTGAAACACCAGGCCTTGCACATGAACCCTTCATCTCACATACATTGTTAAGTAAAGAAACTGCAGGTATATGCATTACTTGTGAGCCAAACACAGGCCTCAGGTAACACAGCAGCTGGAGCATCTCACCTGCAGCCCAAGCAGGTCTCATTTCCTCACACTGCAATCCCTCTCATATTCCTTCATAAGAAGGACAGGTACCATTTACTAAACCTTTCCTTTCTGCTCGATGTTCTCTGAAAGAAACTTCACATACAAGAACCCTCATGTTATCTACTGAGATCTAAAACCAACTGAAATGGCTCAAACTCAGCAATAAGTAGATTTAACTAAGAATGAAAGTCAAGTATTACACAAGCTACAATAAAGATGCCATATCATTTTTTCTGGCAAGTGGCAAACCTACTCTTCCACCTTTCAGCTGTGACTCCAGAGAATAGGATGGGGTCTGGCAGCCACTTCCCCATAAGAAGGCAGCTGGCCATGTGCTCAGTTGCCAGAGTCCCCAAATAAGTGACATTTATTAAGAGGCCCTTATAAAATAAAAAAGGCAAGGCTGCTCTCAGCACACATAATCACATTCATAAACTGCACAAACCACCAATGCTTTCAGCACAAGGCTCCACTTGGAGTGGTGTCAAGAGAAGGGCAGGAAAAGATTCCCACACAGCAGCATTGCCACAGGCAGTGCTCCACACAGAGCACCAGCCTTGGGATGCACCCTCACCTCTGCTCGAGCAAACACAGCCCCAGCAAGGCTGTCATGGCAGGGCTGCAAGAGGGGGGAAAGGGGTGAGCCAGCTCAGCACTCACAATGCTGAAGCAAGACCTCATGCCAAAATGTGGCTGTCAGAGCCCTTTCTCACCCAGCTGCTCCATCCTCCTGTCTGGGCAGGGAGCACAGGGAAGCAGGGGGAAACTGAGGGTATAAATTCACCTGTGGAAGGAGCCACTTCACATGAAAAAAGAGCCCCAAGCACCTACCTGGCAGTAGGGGTGAGACAGAGCTGGTTAGATTTTTCTCTAAAGTAAAGACTAGATCAAAACAAATAAACATAGCAAGGAGCAAGTGACACAGAAAGGTTCAATTTAGCCATAAGTTGATGGGTAAAAAGGCGGTTTTGATGTCAGAAATGCCAACACAATATTTTTGCTGCTGGGTCAAACAGGCGGGCAGGTGCTAAATGGGGTTATTTAGAAACTGGGACCAAAGCATGAGCAGATAGTAGATGTGTTAGAGGTGTTTCTTTTCTCCATCTCACAATAAAAATCACATCAGATGCAACCACAACCACCACCATATTTAAAAGTTAAAAGACAAAGGCCTGAAAAGGTTATCCCCTGCATAATCCCACAGCATCATTACATCAGGGATGAATTTGTCCCGGTACCTTGAAAATTTCCTTGACATTTCTCAGCTTTTACACCTACATAGCCGTAAGCAGAGCACAGCACACAAGACTGACAACAGCAAATTCTTCTGCATCGTAACAAACCAAAATCAGCAGGAATGGCTCAGTTAGGAGCAGTCCCACAGCACTGAGACAAAGAGGGGCATGAAAGCATCCACATACACAGAGAGGGTCCCTTCTGTTCTGTGCTATTGGACGGGCTGTTATTCTGTGGGAGGCAAAATAATGTCATCAGTGTGGTCACTGACCAACAATTATTAAGACTTCCCAGCCAACAAAAACAGAATAAATAAAAAGTAAGAGCTGCGTGAAGAGAAAATATTGATTTTTTTTTTCATACTCATGTAATCTCCCCTCCTTCCCAGAGCAGGCAGGGGAGGAGGGGAAAGCACAGTGCCCACGAAGCTTTGACGCATGCCTAGCTCACTGTCCTGAAACCCTTTTCAGCTTTCAGGCCTTGAATAATTAAATGCTGTTTCTTCCACCCTTTTTCCCCCTGGTATTCATGACACACTGCTGCAGAAGGCTTACTTCTACCTGGACAAGGGGATCTCTCTCTCTGCAGAGATACTGGAAGCACATGAGCCCACACAATACTTCCCACACACACTGGTCCCAAGAATGTGACACTACAGTGAACACTCAGCAGAGACCTCTAATTTACAAGACTACCTCAGACATGAGGAAATGGCACTTTGGCTCCTCCTGGGTCTACTGAGTTTGTTATGGAGCAATAAAAAGACATTCAACCACTCACGGCCCAGAATCTGACTCAATCTTCAACACCTGATAAAGCTGAACATTAGGTGCTTCGCTTGGCTTAAGTCTGTCTCTATTTTGGTGTTCATGTTACAGCTGCCAAAAATCTGCCTGTGAAACCCACCATACGTTAGAAATGCAAACAAGATAATGCATTCACGATCCTCCCTGTGTCATACGGTACAAAAAGTGTTCATTGGCCAAAACGGAGAGATATTATTACATGAAACTTAATAGCTCTGAGAATTCAAATGCAAGAGTATCTCTGGTTCGACAGAAATTACATCACTGAGAGCTTTATACATTTTTGATGGGTAAGTAGCTTATACAAGGTTGGCTCTGAAAATTATTTAGATATATGCCCCTTGTTTTTCTTTCTTATTTGGAGAATTAATGTGAGCTCAGACTTTAGGTATGGGATTCTTCCGGACTGCAGAATATTAAATGCTCACTGGAGAAGAAACAGAGCCTGACAGCAAACTGGCAGCTTGTGACAAAAGTTTCTGGACCCAGCTCTGTTATGAGTTGAGAGGCATTGGTATTTATAAGAAGAATTATATCCTCATTTGTCACTTCAATGGAGATGGATATAACACTTTCCCAATTCTTCCTACCAGTTCGACCAAATAAGGACTAACTTTGTGCTTGCAAGGCCAAGAGGCTCAGGAGCCCAAAAGCAAGGGGCAGGCTCTGTTTATCAACAAATCGGGTACACAGAAGCAGCCACAGTGAACGTGTGCTGTGCCTACTGCATCACTGATTTTTAGCCCTGAAATGGTGTTCCAGCAGGGACTGAAGCAAGCAGGCACACTGCTGTCAGGACTCCAACTCTTACTGCCCTCGCTCTCTGTGTTGGATAACACTTATTTAATGCTCCTGTGGACACACATCTTCCAGGTTATCCTGGGCAAACCTCTCTGGTCCACAGCCACGTGCTCTGCACACTTGTAAGCCCTCCAGTCACTGAATACCACACGGAAAAGCCTGGCAAGCTCCAGCTTGATCCTTCATTTAGTGGAACTCGGATAAGTAAACCTCATCAAAATGAGTATATACTTCAACAAAACTACCCCTGCAAATAACATTTCTACAGATGGGAAGCAACCAGTATTTTGGTCATGAGATTTTCACCCTTCTCTGTCCTTGTCAGTCTGTACTCCCCATCCTTTCCAATCCCCACCCTTCCCTGAAGCATAGGTTGCTTTCTAACACTACAAAGATTCTTGCTCCAATGCACAGCATGATCTAACTAATTCGCACTTCATTGCTCTGCACACCTCATCATTTGCACATGAAAACAGCAGCCTTTCTCTGTCCCTCCACTTGCTGCCTATTTCTTCCTCCTCCTCCATCCTCCACCTCCTGTACCTCCTCAGCACAACCCCACTTTGGAAGCTGCAGTGAAGAAGCTCACATTACCAGGACTCCATTGCTTGTACAAAATTTACTAGTGTGCTGTGAAACCTCATAAATAATTCAAGATAGACAACCTTTGTCAGGTAAATGAACGTGCCTTTTGTAATCCATCTCTCCGGGTTTTATATCACAGTGATACATGGACTGGCTGTAGGCACAACCCATATTGATTCATGAATTCCCCAAGTGTCACTGTGGGACAGGGCAGAAGAACAGTTTTGGCACCAGCAGAATCCAAGGAAACCCAAAGTCTACCCAGGGCTTCAGCAGATACCCACTGGTGCAGAAACAGCTCCATCCCCACCCTTCAAGGCCAACGAAAGAAGGAACAAGGTCAAGGGAGCCAAGAGACATTCTCATTATAGATCTCCTTTTCATTGCAAGAACTTCAGGGATTTTGACATACACCAGAGCTAAAAATCATGTTGTATCCTGCACTTCTTGCATTTAACTCCACACACACCAGTGATGTTACTGTGCAAAGGCACTTATAGATGGGCAAACTCAACCTCTATTTTGGCAACTGTGCCCAAAGCTTTACCATCACCAGTGCTACTGTACTAGATGGTTTATATCCCCAATCTGATTGTTATCAGCAATTACCTTCTCTGGAGTTCTGAGCCCCAACCAGAAGGAGACTCGATCCTGGTTCTCCCGAAAGGCACTCCCGTGGCCCTGGGAGAAGGTGTGCTGTGCAACAGCCCTGCACCGTCCAAACCAGACTGAGAAGCAGCTTCTGAGGAGGTGAAAGAGCAGCCTAATCACAAGCAATAATAACAACCTTGCACGGAGTTAATGAATAGATAGAGAAACCACAGACCGTGCTCCCTTTGTCGGGCCTGACTGCCATCGCCCCGCAGCCCTTTCACCCGTCACAAACTCATCTGGTTAAATACCCTGATCACTCACGCATCAGTCAAAGAAAGAAACACTTTGTTTTACAGCAGGAGAATGAATCCTTTCGTCTGGGTAAACACCTTTTATTTCTTAGGATGTTTATGGCCAAAAGATAATGGCTGAGACAGAATGGGAAGGGTCATAGGACAACTGTCAAATTTGTGAAGAAAATCCACATGCATTCTCCAAAAGATCAAAAGATTCAGCCTAAATAAAACCATCCAATACCTTGTCGATACAAACTAACTCTCCAGTAGCAACAATTTGTACAACCTCATTCCCCGTGCAATAATAAATTGGAGGATGAAGGCGGGATTACAGGCACAGCTCTAAAACAACAAACTGCTACCAACACCCCCGAGAGGAAAAATAATTTTGCTGACAAAACACATTCTGCCTTCAAGAAGTTCCTAGAAAAGTAAATATCGAAACGTTCAGATACCGTCCTTTCTTTCCAAATATTTCACTCAAATATTTCACTTGGCAATGACTTTTGCTTTTATTTCATCTCACTTGAGTATTTCCTTGGCTGAAAAGCATTGTCTGAATGGTATGGTGTGTGCATATGTACAGTGTTACAGCGTGCAGAAGCCCCAGCACTTAAGCCCTCGAGAGCCTTTCTGATGGCTTTTGAAGCCAAACACGACGAAGCTACTCAAGGATAAACGTTCAGGTTGCCATTTAGACCCTGTGTAACCACCTTCAGCTTTTAAGGCGCTGTTGCGCACACACACAACACACGCAAAGCTTCTTTACAACTCAGCCTCTCAAGCACCAAGCGCCAGCCCATTTCTACCCTCGGGTCTATGTGCAGGAGCCTCATCGATTTCAGTGGGAACCCACACACTTTCTCAAGAGAAGGTCAAATAACAATTTCTCCGTGTACACAGTTGAAAAGCTCAAGCTCCTGAAACCACAGTCTTGAAGGGGGTAACTGAAGGCAGGGTATAGTGCTGAGGTGTTACAAAGAAAGGCAAGAAGAAGGTAATGCCCTGCTCTTTCCCCATGTGAGAACTGAGCAGGAAGCATTCAGGAATGGCAACGGGAATGGAGGAAAAAAGTTTTAAATGCCAAAGAAATATTGCAAATGGCTTTTAAAAAAATATTTGTTCCCCTCTGCGAGGCTCTTCTTTTACCTCTGGAAAGTTCAGGGTGCCTCTGTACACCTTAAAGCAGTTTCTGCCACCAAACACAGCCTGCACAGGGCTGTTGCATTGACACGGGGTGTTTGTGCCTTTAGTGGGTACAAACTGTCAGAGAGCACTCGCAGGGACAGAACGACATTATCTGTCAGTCACTCATCGTGGTAGATTGCCCTCCCAGGGAGCTGTCTCTCTGCTCAGCCGAGCACAGCAGAAGACAAGCAGAGCCATCTCCCCACTTCTTCTCTGCTCCTTTCTTACAAACTCCCTTTCCAAACATCAAAACCATAATTGGAAGAGATTTTCTGACTGCACAGCAGGTGGGCAGTAGAACAAGAAAAGGAGCTTCCTCTACATGGCATCATGCAAACCCTAAAGCATCCAGTTCTAATAGAGTTATTTATTTCAAGCCCTGCTAGCCCAGATGTGCCATCACTACCAGCATCATTAACCTCATTTGGGGGGAAATGACACAAGTACAAATCAAAATCTGCTACAAAGAAGCAACTAATTTGGAAGAAGCAGCCTCAGGCCCACCTTCCAGTGGTGATGGGAAGCTATTAGGCCTTATTGCTCTAAGCAGGAGCCTTCATTGCTCAGGGTCCTACAGTAACGCGGGTAACACCTCCAGCTTGCTGCCTGGAACAACTGTCTGCATGTGGCAAGTGCTAAATCTGCCGGACAAGCAGGACTAGCCCCGGACCCCAGGCTGGCACTTTTCCCCTGCAGACATCCCTTTCTCCTCTGGCTGGTCAGAGATGCCCTGCAGAGCAGCGAGGAAGCCCAGCCTGGCCAGCGGCCGCGCAGCAATTCTGCACACACCTGCTTCCTCACAAGAAGCAAATGGCTCACCACTCTCTAGCAGATGGCAATTTTCTTTCGAGTCCAAGTGACAAAAAGCCTTGCTGCAAAGTGAGGAGGGGGTTTGTTCTGCTCCCAAGTGGCGGTGTTTGCAGCCACATTCCCCAGCACTCACGTGCACACAATTCCCACTAACAGGAGGCAATGGCAGTACAGGTGCAGGACTCCCCTGACTGACCAGGCTTTCGATCATCTAATATCAAATTGCTCAGAAATTCAAGCAGAGGTTGTTGCCATGCTGCCACAGGAATCCCTCTGTGTACTATTTAAAAGAAAAATTAACTGCAACCAACAGCCTTTCTTTCCACAGCCATTAATCCCATTGACCACACAGATGCACATTCTTGTACGCGATGATTCCTAAAAGGAGCCTTGTCAATCAGCGGACATCACCTAACACACCCGCTCCAATGGGTTTGTTCCAATCTGGGATTTTGCCTTTTAAATCTCAATGAGAAATTCCCCTTTGGACAACTGGCTGAGCTGAGCTTTCCTTAGCTCAGCATAAGATGATTAAAACCATGCTACCCGGGAGGAGAGAGATAATGTAGAACACCAGCGATTTATCAGACACAGAAGCAAGAATCAACACACTGAGAATAATTAATACAATTGTAACCAAAAATAAAAACGAAAAATGTTCTTTATTTTCTTCCGTTTCCCCCCTTAGGCAAAATATCCTAATCATTCGGTCTGCTGCCTGCCAGAATGAAACAGTTCTGGGGCTGCCTAAAAGAGCAGCCTCATTTCTGAGAGTCCTGTAGTGAAAGATGACTTCAGTGATTTACAGAGAAAACCTCTAAAGACAAACATGTTTCTAATCAATGCTCTGAATCATTCACAAGGGTGCATTGTCCAAAGTAGGAGCGAATTGGGTGGTAATGGGAAGAATTTAGCAGCCCATCTCATCAGCTCAACTCAGCTCCTGACAGACAAACCTGCCGAAAAGATTGAAGTAACACCCAGCCTCTTTAAAAACAAGAAGGGTGCAAACAGGGGGAACAGTCAATTAAGGAGAGCTGTTCAAGCCTTGGTACCAGTTACATTGCACTCTTTACTCCCGTTAAGTATTTCCTTCCCAAGAAACGATCACAGCAGTCCTAGGGCAGAGCTCGACAGGCATTTCACCCCATGTTACAGCATTAACCCAGCACTGCCCAGCAATTGTGCATCATCGTCAAATATCCATTTGTGACTCTTCTCTGGGTTCATGGAATGGGCCATAAGGGGAATCAGACGAGCAAGAAGATACCAGGTCAGGCTGAGGTCTTGCATCCCTTCTGTGTCTCTTCTCCGAGTGCAGCCAGACAGCATTGATTCCCACCAGAGATACACAGGGAATTAGTGGCCTTTTCAGGACCATTCCTTTATATTAGCAAGAATATTAGGAATCTTTGCCAGTGGATTCAGTTTTTCCTCATCTCGCCTCCCTTAGTGGAGGATCAGGCCCACTCTGATAAGTCCACTGATAAAAGAACAGAGCTAACAAAATCTAGCCTAGGAAATCCCACCAAATTAATTGGAATAAAACTGCTTTGGTTAAAAAATTGACACTGTTTATTAGAACAAGATAGATAATAATGGGTCTGGGTAAAGGAAGGCCAGCACATTATTTACAAATTATATGCCTTTCTATGTCTGTCTTGGTAGAGGAACCTTCTTATAAAACTTTCCACAGTTAGAAAGCAGACACAGTTTTGACTCACAAACTGGTACCAAGAAGAGATTTATTCTATAATATGATTCTGTGTTCTGAATTTAAGAAGAGAAAGCAACAACTTACAAACCACGAAAAGCTGCTGAAATATCAAAAACGTCCCACAAACTTTGTCTGTGCTTCACCATGTACATAATCCCCTTTGCTTCTATAGGAATTCTCATGGAAGCAAAGATCGTTCATGTGAGAGCAAGGCTGGATCAGGCCGTAAGGCTGTGTTACTTGGACAAGAACTGGCATGTTCCCTTTCCTCTCCTCCCCCTGTAGGTAGACATTTCTCAGGGTCTTATTCTGAAGAATTTCTGTATTTACGTGACAGCAAGACAAGAGAACCCATCAGCTCCTAAAGGTCAAAGATATTCAGAAATATGGATACACAACCCAAAAAAATCCAGAAGGAAGCCGTCTGCATGGGAAGGATTTCTGAATAAACAACCATGCCTTCAGCAAAGCCAGATATTAACACGGTAAGCTACAGCTCTCCTAAATAAACAGCACTGTTTCTTCTGCTGATAAGCCTTCCTTTCAGAAGGCCTGACTACATGCTTGTAAAAACGTACTTTGAGATCAAAAACACTAATCTAAAAGGCTTTCAAAAATACTCCTTCTGACATATATATATACACAATGTATTTCCATTCTTAAGCAAATCACAAATGACAAGAAAATTGTGACATAAAGCAGTGCACATCCACTGGGGCAGCACGAAGTTAAGGGCAACACTGCTATTATTAACTCTATGTCATTGAAATCTTTCCCCCACCTTCAGAAACACAGGCTGTAAGGACACGGTGTCAGCCTTTACTTTGAATCGTCTGGATTTCTTTCCGTTTTGTGTCAACAAACCTCAGCATTTCATAACGGGGATGACAGCCTCTTAAAATACATCTCTGCGAGGTTTCACATGGATGTGTGGAGGGGGACAGGTTTAAGGGTTATCGCGGTAGGCAAGAGAGCCGACCGGGTTCGCAGACATTCCCAAACATTAACTTCCAAAACGTTCGCTTTCTTCAAAAAAAATCTATTTATATCCTTCCTGCAGCGACTCCCCAGTCCCCCACCCCCTCACCCAAATGAGCTGCTTTCCGACTTTCTCTTTCAATAGATTACAGTCCATTCCAGTCGGTCCAGAGGGAGGGAGAGGAAGACCCGCCGGCTCGGGTAGCCTGTGGAACTATCCAGCTATTATTAGTTTATGCTCCAACTCCGGGGGGCACGGCCGGTTGTGGGTACCATATTGTGTGCTTGAAACGGGGATGGCGGGGGAAAGAAGTCCTTTTTGGTCTTTCCCCCCTCTCTCCACATTAAGGCTTCGATAGCCGCCCTGCGGACCGGCACCCGCCGGGGAAGTTTGTGCTTTCCAGCAACTTTGGGTCCGTTCCTCGCCCCGCCGGAGCGGGCGGAGACCCCCG